>CM026573.1:31345445-31420201 GCA_015143295.1 Tetracentron sinense | reverse complement strand
TCAAGGGACTCACAGTCTGCTGACGGCGGGGGGGCCCCCTTTCCTTTTTTCGCCAGCCATCAGGGTCGAGTTTTTGCGTATCGAGGAGACGCACGTGCATCCGACGGATTGTCGGCAAGGTAGCACGAATCTAGAATTTAAATTGTGTGAAAATTTCTAGGTTGCTTTGGAGTTTCTATATAAGGGTTACCTATGTAGATGCTGTTGTTTGGAAATCTACTAATTTTAGTAGTCACTTAATCGCACAGGCGCTTTATGAGTGAACGAGGTCTCGACAAGAGTCAGTGTTGTCGAAACAGGTCCACTCCACTCCTTGGTACTAGTTGCAAGGGATTTGTGAATGAGGCGATCCGTTAGAGGGAGTAGTTGGCCATTTTACCTCCACTCGGTAAGTCAGTTGACCGAACAAGATATTCAGAGAATTGGTGGTTCAAGTAGGGGGAGAATGGGGGAAAAAAAAAAAAACTCGTGGCGATCTTATCAATTTTGGAGTTCCAAGATTTAGACTTTGACGTCATTCTTGTATGGATTGGTTGTCAAACCATCACGGGCATGTTGCGTGTTTTGAAAAGATGGTGAATTTCAAGCCGGAAGGGGGTAAGCCTTTTCACTTCCGAGGATTAAGAGAGAGGGACATTGCTCGCCTCGCAGCCTTGAGTATAGCACACCCAGAAGCACAAAACTCATCGGCTATTCCAGTTGTGAGTGAGTTCTTAGATGTGTTCCCGAAAGAACTTCCCGGGGTTACCTCCGAATCGGGAGATTGAGTTCGCTATAGAGCTTACTCCGGGCACCGCTCCAATTTCAAGGGCACCGTATAGAATGGCCCCTATAGAGCTTGAAGAATTGAAGAAGCAAATTGAGGAGTTACAACAACTTGGTTTCATCCAACCAAGTGTGTCACCGTGGGGAGCTCCGGTCCTTTTTGTAAAGAAGAAAGACGGGTCGATGAGAATGTGTATAGACTACCGTCAGTTGAACAAGGTAACTATCAAGAATCGTTATCCCTTGCCAAGGATAGACGACTTGTTTGATAACTGAAGGGAGCGAGATTCTTCTCCAAAATTGATCTTAGGTCGGGGTATCATCAATTAAGGATCAAGGCGGAAGATGTTCCGAAGACGGCTTTCAGGACTCGGTATGGGCATTACGAGTTCCTTGTCATGCCTTTTGGGCTGACGAATGCACCGGCGGCATTCATGGATTTGATGAACCGGGTGTTCCGATCTTACTTGGATCGATGCGTGATTGTATTCATTGATGACATTTTGGTGTATTCCCAGACACGGGAAGATCACGCACGAGACCTTCGCCTTGCTCTGGAGATGTTGAGAGAGCATAGGCTATATGCCAATTGAGTAAGTGCGAGTTCTGGTTAGAGAAGGTCGCATTTCTTGGACACGTGGTGTCGGCCGAGGGCATTTCGGTAGATCCAGCCAAGGTTGAGGCAGTCATGAGTTGGGAGAGGCCCAAGAGCGTCACGGAGATACGTAGTTTCCTCGGATTGGCAGGCTACTACCGGAGATTTGTGGAGGGATTCTCAGTCTGGCTGCACCTCTCACCTACTTGACAAGGAAAAATGCAAAGTTCAGTTGGAGTGACCGATGTGAAGTAAGTTTCCAAGAGTTGAAGAAACGCCTCACCACAGCCCCTGTCCTTACTGTGCCATCCGGACCTTTTGGGTATGGGTGTATAGTGATGCCTCGCACGTCGGACTCGGGTGTGTTCCTAATGCAACACAAGAAAGTCATTGCCTATGCTCAGGCAGTTGAAAGAGCATGAAAAGAACTACCCCACTCACGACCTTGGAGCTTGCGGCGGTCGTGTTTGCACTTAAATTTGGCGACATTATCTGTACGGGGTGGAGTTCTATGTGTTACACGGACCACAAGAGACTCAAGTATCTCTTTTCTCAAAAAGAGTTAAACTTACGACAACGGCGTTGGATTGAGTTCTTAAAGGACTACGAGTGCACTATCCAATATCACCCGGGAAAAGCAAATGTGGTGGCAGATGCTCTGAGTAGGAAACCATCGGGGTTGTTGGCTCACATGTTGGTGCGGGAATGGAGACTGTTAGACGATTTGGCAAATCTAGACATCAGTGTGAACGATTCTGTCCGCAGTCCGGTTTTGGCAAATGTTACAGTTCGGCCGTACCTTATAGACTTGATCCAGGAGTATCAAGCCACAGACACTGACTTGTTGGCTTTCAGGGATAGGAAGTGGCCAAGGGTAGTACGGACTTCTCTCTCACTAGCCGAGGTGCTATTACATTCAAGGGAAGACTTTGTGTCCCAGCCAATGTAGACCTTCGGAGAGAGATTATGGACGAGGCTCACCGGTCTAAGTATACAGTGCATCCCGGAGGGACAAAGATGTATCGGAACCTCAAGAGTCACTTTTGGTGGCGAAACATGAAGAGGGAGGTTGCGGAGTATGTGGCACGGTGTTTGGTGTGCCAACAGGTGAAAGCGGAGCATTTGAGACCGGCAGGTCTTTTGCAGTCTCTCCCTATTCCCGAGTGGAAATGGGAACATATCTCTATGGACTTTATCGTGGGATTGCCGAAGACGGTTAGGAAGACCGATGCTATATGGGTAATTGTTGATAGACTCACGAAGTCCGCTCATTTCTTACCGTACCGGACTACATTCAACTCCAATCAGTTAGCGGAGCTGTACGTCAAGGAAATAGTCCGATTACATGGGGTGCCAGTGAGTATTGTGTCGGATAGAGACCCAAGATTCACATCCAGGTTTTGGAAAAGTTTTCAAGGTGCAATGGCTCCCGGTTAGACTTTAGCACAGCTTTCCACCCACAGACCGACGGGCAAACCGAGAGGGTGAATCAGGTTATTGAAGATATGCTCCGAGCATGTATGCTAGACTTCAAGGGAAGTTGGGAAGATCACCTACCTTTGGTGGAATTCGCTTACAACAATAGTTATCAAGAAAGCATACAAATGGCGCCTTTCGAGGCTTTGTACGGAAGAAGTTGTAGATCCCCGTTGTATTGGGATGAAGTGGGAGAAAGAAAGATTTTGGGCCCCGAGTTAATTGAACAAACCGCGGATAGGGTCAAGCTTATCCGGGAGAGGTTGAAGACCGCACAAGACAGACAGAAAAGCTATGCCGACAACCGAAGGAGGGATCTTGAATTCCGAGTCGGTGATTTTGTGTTTGTAAGGATTTCACCGACCAAAGGTGTTATGCGATTCGGGAAGAGAGGCAAGCTTAGCCCGAGATATATGGGTCCGTTCGAGATCATTACTCGAGTTGGCGAGGTGGCTTACCGTGTTGCTTTGCCCGCTCACATGGCGGCGGTCCACAACGTGTTTCATATCTCCCAGCTTCGGAAGTACATCCCGGATCCTTCTCACGTCATCGAGCTTGATCCAGTTGAGATTCGAGAGGATCTCACTTTGGTTGAGAAGCCGGTTCATATTTTGGATCGAAGAGACCAAGTACTTCGCAACAAGACTATTCCGCTAGTTCTCGTGCAATGGCAACATCACGCTCGAGAAGAGGCTACATGGGAACGTGAGGCCGAAGTCAAGGCGAAGCACCCCGAGTTGTTTGAATGATTTTATGTATGACTTGTAATTTTGTTTCAAATTGTTATGCTAAGTTGTTTAAATTGTAAAGCACGCATTGCCCAAATTTTGAGGACGAAATTTTTGTAAGGGGGGGAGAATGTAGCACCCCGGACTTTTTCATCCTTAATGAATAGCACCTTCGTAGCTAATTGGCCATTTTTGTAGTCTAATTAATAAATAAGGAAGAAATCGGAAATTCCGAAACGTTAGAAATGTGCGTTTTCGAAAGACGAACCCAACGCAAGTTGAATCGTCGAAATCCGACGAGCGAGTCAAAAGATATGGTCAAAACAGTCCAGACATGTAGAGAACCGATCGCTCGGTTCAATCAGCGATCGATCGGTCCATAACCGATCGATCGGTAGCTATCGCGCGGTCAGAAATTTTGTATGGGGAAATTTTCCAGAGAGTGAGTTTTTGACCGGTCGATCGGTCATAAACACCGATCGCTCGGTAGGCAACCGATCGATCGGTCATAACCACCGATCGCTCGGTCTTCGTGTTTTTCAGAATTTTCATTAAGGGCTTTTTCGTCTTTTGGGGGTTAAACCCTTTCTCCTTAAGGCTTGCTCGAGCCTTTAGGGCTTCATTCACAGAACTTAAGGGATTTTGAGAGATAGAGAGAAAGGAGAAGGGGATTTGCAACTAGGGTTTTCCATTGGAGAAGAAATCAAAGGGGTTTAAGAACCCTAGCTCACCCCAACTCGAGTTGCTTCAAGTTCAAGGCTCAAGCTCGTGTGGGGACTCATTCTCCAAGCTAGGGCAGCAACCCAAGCACGTTTTTGAAAGGGGTTTCTTCCCCAACTCAAGCTTCTTTCAAGCAAAGGCTTCATCTTTCAAGTTGGAGCTTCAATCAAGGCCCCTACCAAGGATCAAGCCTTGACTCAAGGTTAGTACACCCTACTAACTTACCCTAGCAATAAATCTAGGTTTTCCTTATGAAATGTGATTTATGCTATTATGTTGCCTCCCATATGAAATGTATCATCTCCAATGAACCTAAATAAGATAAGAAAAAGGTATGGATGTGTGTGGGTGTTGATGTGGCGATCGGATGCCGAGGTGTATGTTGGGTGATGGGTGTGATGGAAATGGTGGATGGGTACCTTACCAATAATGAACATACCTTGATTGTTGGATGGGAAGTAGGCACTAAAAAGAAGAAGATGAACCATTAAGGAACCTTGCATGCTATGTGTTTGACAAAATGCCCAAACTAGGAATAAATGGACTTAATGAAGAAAATGGAAATAGAAATTGTGTAAATGTTCTTAGAAATGATAAATTGCTCAAATGTGCTATATGTTGCCTAAATTTTCATACCACTATGTTAAGGATTGAAATGCCATAGTCATGTGATCCGCCCATTCAAGTATGTCATCATGATTACCACTATTGACAAGCACACAAGCACGCATGCATGCATGAAACCGGGTTTTCCAAGATTGTATTTGTATATGATGAACCAAGAACATGACAAGGAGGTTGGTAGCCCAAGGAAGGGTGCTAGCCTCTGGCTCACAAGTGAAATGAAACAAGAACATGACAAGGAGGTTGGTAGCCCAAGAAAGGGTGCTAGCCTCTGGCTCACAAGTGAAATGAAACAAGAACATGACAAGGAGGTTGGTAGCCCAAGAAAGGGTGCTAGCCTCTGGCTCACAAGAGAAATGAATCAAGAACATGACAAGGAGGTTGGTAGCCCAAGGAAGGGTGCTAGCCTCTGGCTCACAAGAGAAATGGAACAAGAACATGACAAGGAGGTTGGTAGCCCAAAGGAAGGGTGCTAGCCTCTGGCTCACAAGAGAAATGGAACAAGAACATGACAAGGAGGTTGGTAGCCCAAAG
Organism: Tetracentron sinense; assembly: GCA_015143295.1. Lineage (NCBI taxonomy): Eukaryota > Viridiplantae > Streptophyta > Magnoliopsida > Trochodendrales > Trochodendraceae > Tetracentron > Tetracentron sinense. The sequence continues at coordinate 31,414,759 of CM026573.1, read as the reverse complement.
GAAGGGTGCTAGCCTCTGGCTCACAAGAGAAAAGGGAACAAGAACATGACAAGGAGGTTGGTAGCCCACGGAAGGGTGCTAGCCTCTGGCTCACAAGTATACAAGTCAAGAACAAATCAAGACATGAAATACAAGACAAGACACGATACACATACATGATTTGACCGAGACACGAAAAAGGTTTCCGAGGCATGAGTTTTACCGAGGTTTTTGCATTCATATACGCATGTCAAGATATGGCTATGTATCTTATGCTTTCACTATTGCTTTAAATTAATATCTTGTATTGCTCACTGTTGTTATGCGTTCGTTATTGTTATGGTTAGCTAGTAGTTTGTACTCGCTGAGTATTCCATGCTCAGCCGTACTTTTATGTCGGCAGGTACCGTGGATGTCCTCGACCCCGAGCCTTGGGTCGAGGAGGAGTATGTAGAGGAGAGGGAGCCACCTATCCCATGGCAGTCTCAAGAGGATGGGGACTTGGATGTGTGGCCATACCTCGACTACTGTTGAGAGGAGAGTGTTAGAGAGTTCCTTTTTGTATTTTGATAGGTGGGCATGTCCACCTTTACTTTGATTGCATTTAGTACATGTTAACTTGGAATACTATATGGAGTAATAGAAGAAAAGAAAAAGTTGGCTTATGCTTCCGCACTTATGTTTAGTTTCCGCGCTCTGATTATCATTGTATTATATTATGTTTAGCCTCTTGCATTACAGGATGGTTTGACAGGTACACGTAGTCACCTCTAAAGTATCCCTTAACTCCTAGGGGGTATTTTGGGGCGTGACATCTATCTTGCTTGATCTTGTCAAATGTGTCATGTCATGCATGTCATGTGTGCTTGCTTGGAATTTAAACATGCTCATGTAATGTAACGACCCAGAATTTTATTATAATAAAATTATGTCTTTATGGGTCCTTAATGGAGGTTAATTAGTTAATTATTTGTTAAATTAATAAAAAGTAGATTTTTCTCGGGATTGAAGTGCACCAAGGAAATCTCAGTACCTTTTGACGAAAATCGTACACAGTGTGCCTGTCGACTGTCGGGACACACCCCTACCGTATCGGTTCCGTTAGGTACCATTTCGCGGGACCGCGGGGCCATTATGTGTGATAAAATTGAGAAAAAGGAGAAATTTCCATATTTCCAGAAAGTAAGTGGGACCGAATATCTATTGGAGATCTTAATAGAAATCCGTGCAGTTGACACTAATGCGTGTCGATTGATCGTGGAGACTAATGTCTGTCGTCTCGGCAGTTATTTATTTCAAACGAAGAAACGACGGCCTGTTTTGTGTTCGAAATCAGGAAATTAGTGGGTTTTGTAATTTCCTTCCGGATTAAAGTACAGCTATAAAAACTCAGTATTTTTCCCTGAAATTTTTACAACAGGTGTTGAACTATCCCAAGTTCGGTCACCTAAAATTTCATCAAAATCGGACTCTATGTAGTAGGATTTCGGAGGCCGTAAATGCAAAAAAATTCAGAAATTGGTCAAACAGTCAACCGGTCAACTCTCCACACCTTATTGGTCATGTGCTTTTGCACATGATCCCATCTCATTACTTATATAAAGAGGGTTAAAACCCTCATTCCCTCACAAATTCTGCAGAGACAGTATGCTGCCCGAACCATTTTAGAGAGAGAAAGTGAGGAGAGAGAAAGGAAGAGAGAGAAAGAGGAGAGAGAAAGGAAGAGAGAGAAAGGGAAAGGGAAAGGGAAAGGGAGGTCCCCTTGGGGTTTTTTCAAGTCCCCGACGCATTGGAGGCATCTGATTTTCTCTCCGGCGTCTCGTTTGGCGTGTAGAGAGAGAGAGAAAAAGGTAGAGAGAGAAAGTGGAGAGAGAAAGTTGCATGCGCTGTACCTTGGGGTTGATCATCATTCCGAGCATGTTGGCGGTGTCCGTTTCGACTCTAGATGCCTCGAAACGCGTGAAGCAGGTAAAACCCCTCTCTTTTCTTTTCTTTTTCCACTTATTTTGCTATATTATTTCATGTGAAGTATATGCATGTCTTTTGACATGAATGAAAAAGGGTCGTAGACCCCTATGTGATGTTGTGATTTTATGTGGTCCATCGGGGAGCCCAGATCGGGTCCCGGATAAATTGTATCGCCACTCTAGGGTGACGAAAAGTGGTTTTGTATGTCTTGTAAGGCTATGGAGACATCTGTTAGCCGGAAAACGTTTCCTAACATCTGTTAGCCGGAAAACGTTTCCTAACAGGATGGTGTGTTACCGGAGTTAGTTCACAGGCACGAGGCCCAAGTATTTCAGTTAATCAAACGAGGCTTGGGTTAACTGGGGTTAATTTGTGGTCAGAAAATCTAACCAGGGTTAAGTATAGAACGTGGTTCCTCTTTGACTAGGTCAAGAGAGACGGTGTCCAGTAAGGCCCGGGGTTCCTCCGTGACTGATAGTCGGGAGATGTCGGTTTGTTTGTCTAGGTCGTCCGTGGTGCCTCTTAGACTAGGTCAGGAGTGGCGGTGTCCTGCATGGCCCGTGGTTCCTCCGTGATTGATAGTCAGGAGATGTCGGAGTCCTAGGGAGTTTAAAGTGGCTGAACATCAGATAGTGTATAGTCTGGGGTTCCTCTCTGGGTGGGTCAGAAGATGTCGGCACTGTGTCTATCGGGGTCCCTTCTTGGTGGAACGTCAGGAGATGTCGGCATTGGTATAGATGTCGGGGTTCCTCCGTAGACTGGCCAGAAGATGATGGTAGGCAGGTTGGTCGGGGTTCCTTCTTGACTAATACCCAGGGCGATGGCGGCGAATACACGGTAGATATTGTTAGTCAGTTGAATGGAAAAGTATTATCCTTATTGGGTGAATGTCCATGTTGTGTGTGTAAGCTTTGAATACGAAGTGGTCTGAGTTGGTATACTCAGGGTTGGTGTATTTATCTGAGTTAGTGGACTCATGGTTCGGTATGGAATCATCGGATTCCAGGTGAGTTGGGTTGGTATACCCAAGGTTTGGTCATGTTCGGGTGAAAGTCGGAACAGCGTGTATGAGTCTAAATGACTCAATATATTATGGTTATGATTTAGAGACTTTAAGCTAAACATTTGTGGGTTGTGGCCAATTAATAGAGTCTCAAGACTCGAAATGAGACATGATTGATGATCGAAATGATAATTTGGTAATATAATACATTCATAACTGAACCTCATAATTGGAAAGTAATGTGACGTCGGGAACCTCTGTTAGGGTGACGTAACCCTAAGTGACCTTGGGTCACAATTTGTTATATACTGTTCTATTTTACTGTAACATGCAAATTGAACTGCTTATTATATCATTATTGATGCGTGTTATTATGTGAAAAATAGTTTAGAAGGATTGTGGTTTTATTGAGCTTCATAGCTCACTGACTTTTTATGTCAGCAGATCTCGGAGCTGCTGACTAGTAAGTGAAAAGTCCAACTGGACATTTTGGAAGCTTGTACGAGTTGTACCCGACGTGATAGAAGCACCTACTTTTGTAAGACAAACTTGATGTAAATAATACAGGTATATGGTTTGTATGATGGCTATAGTGATGACAGGTATTATTTGCTTTTTGGAAGCATCTGATAAATGTTTAAATTTCCCGCATTTTCGCGGGTAAAGTCTTCCGCTTGCATGATTTGACAAACGGACGCGCGTCTCGGAACTTGATTCCCTAGGCGCGGGTTCGGGGCGTCACAATTGGTATCGGAGCCGATAGCAATAACCATCACACAAATCATACTTGAGCATAATACACTTGAGAACCGTTGGATAGGCGATCCCTTAGAGATTTATTCGATATTCCTAGTTGAGTAATTGTTGTACATGTCATGTTTCGAAATCAGACATTGATTTGGAATATGTGCATGTGCAGGAATGGCAAGGACGCACCAAATTCCCATATGTTCATGCTTTAACCAATCTTGTTTCAATTACCTTATGAGTTCCTTATGCATCTTATGTATCTTGTGGTTACCTTACACATCTTATGAGATTATTCTTGTCTTGTGAGAATCATGCATGTCTGCTTGTTTACTTGCTTGAATGTGAATAGATGATAATGCCCGTACCTAGTCTTAGTACATTATCACCATTCTATATTTCTTTATTCTTGCTTGGAGACAGATACTAGTACTCGTACCTGGTCTTAGTATACTAGTATCATCTCATACTTGTTAGAAACAGACTTTAATGCCCGTACCTAGTCTTAGTACATTAACACCCTTTCATGCTTGTCATTTTACTTGGAAATAGATGCTAGTACCTGTACCCGGTCTTAGTATACCAACATCCTCTCATACTTGTTAGGGAATAGATGTTAGTGCCCGTACCTGATCTTAGTACACTAGCATCCTTTCATGATTCTTGATTCTTGCTTGTCATATTTTCTTGTGAGCCAAGTACGACATATCCTAGGGATATGCCCTACCCTTGACATTCATGTTTGTTTACTTGTGAGCCAGGTATGACATATCCTAGGGACATGCCCTACCCTTGACATTCATGCTTGTTTTACAATTCACATTTCTTATTTTTGATTTTTCTTTTCATATACTTATACATAATGTCGCGCCCCAAAATACCCCCCTAGGAGTTAAGGGATACTTTAGGTGTGACTATACGTACCTGCCAAACCATCCTGTAATGAAAAAGATAATTACAGTACTAAACAATGATAATCAGAGTGCGGAAGCTAAATATAAATGCGGAAGTGTAAACTAACTTTTTCTTTTCTTCTAAGATTTCCAAAATAGTATTCCAAGTTAACATATATACAAAACATGTCTAAGTCTAAGGTGGATAGGCCCACCTATCAAAATGTCAAACTACATAAAACTCTCACATACTCTCCCCTCAACAGTAGTCGAGGTACAGCCACACGTTGAGGTCTCGGTCTGCCTGAGACTGCAGTGGGATAGACGGCTCTCTCCTTTATGTACTCTTCCTCGACCCAAGGCTCCGGGTCGAGGGCTCCCTTGGTACCTACCGACATGAAACTACGGCTGAGCATGGAATACTCAGCGAGTATAAGCTACTAGCTAACCATAACAATAATAAACATGCAAAGAGTAATACAATACCAATCATCAATTCAAGGCAATAGTAAAATCATAGAATTAAACAATATTAAACATGAAGCAATATTATCATCTTGATGTATGTGCATGAATGCAAAAACGCCGATAAAACTCATGCTTGAAAACCTGTTTCCATGTCTCGGTATGCCTTGTGGAAATCATGTAAGCGTGCATGCATGAATGTCTTGTCATCATCTTGTAAACTTGCATCTTATAACTTGTGAGCCAGAGGATAGCACCCGAATCTCCCTAGGCTGCCAACCTCCTTGATTTATGGTTTTCTTGTGAGCCAGAGGCTAGTACCCGAATGTCCCTGGGCTACCAACCTCCTTGACAATATGTGATTTTTATTACTTGTTTAGTTTTCTTGTGAGCCAGAGGTTAGTACCCGAATCTCCCTGGGCTACCAACCTCCTTGACAATATGTGTTTTGGGGTTTTCTTATGAGCCAGAGGCTAGTACCCGAATCTCCCTGGGCTACCAACCTCCTTGACATGCAATATTTTCTTGTTGGTTATTATATGCACATGCTCTTGAAATCTCGGTTCATGCTAACATGCGTGCTCGTGTACGTGCCAATAGTGACAATCATGGGAATGAGGATAACAAAAGAGATATTGCATTTCATTTAAATTCATAGCATATCATGCAAACATTTAGGTGATCAACATAGCATTTGGTCGAGTCATCATTTACAAGAACAATTACATAAGGTTTACATCCAATTCCTTTAAGTCATCATTTCCTAGGTTAGGCATTTATCAACACATAACATACGATGTCCATTAATAGTTCATCTTCTTCTTCTTTAATGCATATTTTCCATCCCATCACATAAGGGTAAGTTTATTATTTGTGAAATGCCCATCCTCCATTTTTCATTTCCCACACCACACGTATCACACATCATACAATTTGGCATCTCATCGCCTCAATCCACATTCCATACACATCCATATCATTTTTCCTTATCTTGTTTATATTTATTGAGGTGATACAATTCATAGGGAAGGAAAGCATAATATAAAGAATCACCATTTACAATAGAAAACCTAGGTTATTGCTAGGGAAAGTTAGTAGGGTGTACTAACCTTAAATCAAGGCTTGATCCTTGGTGTAAACCTTGATGGAAGCTCCAACTTGAAGGGAAGAAGCCTTTGCTTAAAAGAGGTTGGTGTGGGGAAGAAAAACCCTTGCAAAAACGTACGTGAGTTGTTGCCCTAGCTTGGAGAATGGCTCCCACACGAGCTTGAGCCTAGAACTTGAAGCAAAATGAGTTGGGGTGATCTAGGGTTCTTAAACCCCTTTGATTTCTTCTCAAAAACAAACCCTAGGTTAGAGTCTCCTTCTCCTCTCTCTCTCTAACTCTCAAAATCTTCTAAGTATGTGAATGAAGCCCTAAAGGCTCCGGCAAGGCCTTATAAGAAAGGGTTTAACCCCCAAAAGATGAAATATCCCTTACTGAAATTTATGCAAAATACAATACACCGATCAATCGGTGTTTAATACTAAGCGATTGGTCGCCTATCGATCGATCGATTTCTTAACCGGGCGATCAGTTAAAAACCTGCTCTCTGAAAAATCTCCCCATACAAAATTTCTGACCAGTCGATAGCTACCGATCGATCGGTTTTGGACCAATCAATCGTTGAATGGACCGAGCAATCGGTGCTCTGCAGGTCTGAACTGTTTTGGCCATATCTTTTGACTCGTTCGTCCGATTTCGACGATTCAACTTGCGTTGGATTCGTCTTTCAAAAACAAATATTTCTGACGATTCAGAATTTCTGATTTCTCCCTTATTTATTAATTAGACTACGAGGAAGACCAATTAGGCACGAAAGTACCATTCATTAAATATAGAAAAGTCTGGGGTGCTACACATAAAAACTTGATTCATGCATGCATGTGTACTTGTGTGTAACATATGTAGTAAATATGATGACATGCTTGAGTAAAAGGATCACTTGAGTATAGCGTTTTAATTTCTATTATAAGCATATGGGAATGTAGATTACATGTAGAGCATTTGATCAACTTATCATTTTTAGGAAAAATTACATAAAGCCTACTTTCATTTTCTTCATTAAATCCATTAAATTCTCATTTAGGTATTTTTATCAAGAACATGGCGTGCAAACACATTCATAGTCATTTCATTTCAACTTCTTAGTGCATATATTTCAACAAGCCACACAAAGTGAATTCATTATGCTTGAAATGCCCATCCACCATTTTTCCAACACACATTCATCAACCAACACGGCATCCAATCGCCTCAACTTCTCATCCATTCATACATCTCACCATTCACATTTATCAAGGGAAGGAAAGATACAAGATCAATATCACCATTTCCAAAAGAGAAAAACTAGGTTATTGCTAAGGAAGTTAGTAGGGTGTACTAACCTTGAGATCAAGGCTTGATCTTAGAGAGAACCCCCTTGATTATAAAGAAGATTCCTTCTTGATTTGAAACCCCCAAGCTTGGTAGAGGAGAATCCTAACTTGAGAATGCTTGATTGGGGAAGATTGTAGCACCTCGAAACTTTCCGTACCTAATGAACAGTGTTTTAGCCAATTGGCCTTTCACGTAGTCTAATTAATAAAGAAAGAAGAATTGGAAATTCTAAAATGCCAGAAATGTTCCTTTTCGAATAACGAATCCAACGCAAGCTGATATTATTGCTTTAGATTAAAATGATGAATTATATCTCGTTGTTTTTGTGTGATTGTCATTGCTATGGTCAGCTAGTAGCTTGTTCTCGCTAAGTATTCCACACTCAGCCATACTTTTATGTCGGCAGGTACACGGGTCCCTTCTAGTATTTGTGCCCCGGGTCCTTAGGTTGAGGAGGACTACGACGAGGAAGAACCATGTGAGGATTCGCTAGTTAAGCCTCAGGCTGAGGCAAGAGACTTAGACCATTGGCCCCACGGCGGTGATTATTGAGTGAGATAGAGTTGTATTTTGTCTTTTGAATTTTGATAGGTGGGCATATCCACCTTTGACTTAGTATGTTATGTGTATAAACTTGGAATACTGGTTTGAGTTATAGAAGAAAAGAAAATTTTGGTTTACGCTTCTGCATTCATGATATAGCTTCCGCACTTTGATTCACGTTATATTATGGTATGTTTACCTTGTTCATTACAGGATGGTTTGACAGGTACAAATAGTCACCTCTAAAGTATCCCTTAACTCCTAGGGAGTATTTTGGGGCGCGACAGAAGTGGTATCAGAGCTCTAGGCATTAGAGTCCCTAGGGTCACTTAGAATTGATACCATGTTTGAACAAGGCAATAGACGTGACGAAAGAGTTGTATTCCAAGTATGGACTAATGAGTTAGTCCTAGTAAAATAGGTTGAACTTCAACCAAACTTAGTGTCTTACGCTAGGAACACGGATTGTATGTTAGGCTATTGTTATGTATACTTTATGTGCATTGTTCTATGATTAGTGAATATGTATTGAGTGGAATGTGGAACTATTACTAAATGCGTATCTAAGTTAGACTCATGTGGTATCGTCGTTCTCAAGAGTAAATCATGAGACGCGGTGCACAGGGTCACGGATACAACACAAGAGGAAATGGAGGTGATAATCCATCAGGTGATGAACTGTCGAGCCCCAAAATACCCCTAGGAGTTAAGGGATACTTTAGGTGTGAGTATACACCCCTGCCAAACCATCCTGTAATGAACAAGGCTAAACATGATAAAATATAATAATAATCAGAGTGCGGAATCTATAACATGAGTGCGGAAATGTGGACTAACTTTTCTTTTCTTCTATAACTCCAAAATAGTATTCCAAGTTATCATATACAAAACATAATCAAAATAAAGGTGGACATACCCACCTATTGAAATACAAAAAGGAACTCTCTAACACTCTCCTCTCAACAGTAATCGAGGTATGGCCATACGTCCAAGTCCCTATCCTCTTGAGACTGCAGCGGGATAGGTGGCTCCCTCTTCTCCACGTACTCTTCCTCGATCCAAGCCTCAGGGTCGAGGACATCCACGGAACCTGCCGACATAAAAGTACGGCTGAGCATGGAATACTCAGCGAGTACAAGCTACTAGCTAACCATAGCAATAACAAAAGCATAACAACAGTGAACACAAAACAAAATATTGATTTAAAGCAATACTAACAGCATAAGATAAATAGTATTGAACATGAAGCAATTTAACTATCTTGGCATACGTGCATGAATGCGAAAACTCCAGTAAAACTCATGTTGGAAAACCTTTTTCATGTCTCGTTCTTGCTTGTGAAATATCATGCATGCGTGTCTGTCTTGTTTGGGAATTCATGTCTTGACTTGTATACTTATGAGCCAGAGGCTAGCACTCGCACATCCTTGGGCTACCATCCTCCTTGATATTTCCTTCACTTGTGAGCCAGAGGCTGGCACCCTTCACTTGGGCTACCAACCTCCTTGACATGTACTTGTTTCCCTTCACTTGTGAGCCAGAGGCCAGCACCCTTCACTTGGGCTACCAACCTCCTTGACATGTAATTGTTTCATTTTCTTGTGAGCCAGAGGCTAGTACCCTTCACTTGGGCTACCAACCTCCTTGACATGTGCTTGTTTTCTTTTTTGATTTATCATGTAGAAATACATCTTCGAAAACTTGGTTCATGCATGCATGCGTGCTTGTTTGCATATCAATAGTGAAAACCATGATGACAAGTATGACATGAAGGATAGTGCATCGCATTTCAATTCATAGTGTAAACATGTGAGAATTAGGGAAACCTACGTGAGATTTGGTCAATTCATCATTTATAAGAACAATTGCATAAGACCTACTTCGATTTTCTTCATTCAATTCATTTACTCCTAGTTAGGCACTTTATCAAGCACATAGCATGCAACATTTCCTTAGTAGTTCATTTACTCTTTTTAGTGCATATTTTCCATCAAATCATAAAGGTAAGTTTATTATTTGTAGAGTGCCCTCCCACCATTTTCCATTTCACACATCACGCAACATCCATACAACCCGGCATCCAATCGCCTCAACTCCTCATCCATCCACATATCACAACATTCATTATTATCTTGTTTACATTGTAGGGTAATAACGTATTTCAAAAGAATAAAACATGAGATCAAGAATCATCAATAGAAATAGAAGACCTAGGTTATCGCTAAAAGGGTTAGTAGGGTGTACTAACTTTGAATCAAGGCTTGATCTTGGGTGGAAACTCTTGATTGAAGCTCCAATCTTGGAAGAGGAGAACCCTTGATTGGAAGATGCTTGAGTGGGAAGGAGACCCCTTGAGGAATACCTTGGAAAATGCTGCCCTAGCTTGAAAAAGGACTCTCCCACGAGCTTGAGAGTGGATTTGATGATTCTAAGCCAAATGGATGATCTTGGGTCTTCAAAACCCTTGATTTTCTTCACCAAAGATGCCCAAGGAGGAAAACCCTCTTCTTCCCTCTCCCTTTCTCTCTAAATATTCTAAGGATGGTGTATGGGGACCCAAATGCTTGAGCAAGCCCTTATAGGCAAGGATTTAATGTCCAAAAGACGAAAAAACCCTTAATGAAATTTCTGCAAAATGCGATATACCGATCGATCGGTGGTTAAGACCGAGCGATCGGTCGCCTACCGTGCAACAGTTGTTTTAATTGGGCGATCGGTCAAAAACATGCTCTCTTGAATTTTTCCCCATACAAAAAAGTGCACCAGTCGATTGCTACTGATCAATCAGTTTTTGACCGATCGATCGCCAATATGAACCGAGCGATTGGTTCTTTGTAGGTTTTTGACACTAAGTCCATTTTTCACCCATTCCTCCTACCTAGACTTATCTTACTCCCTTTTTTACCTCTTCTAAACATGCCTAGGACCCTTTCCAGGCTTACAGACATTGTTAATTAATTTATTTAATTATAACATTTTTACAAAATTTTCAAATTCTCATTTCATGAAAATGGAGATTACAATGCATCATACCTTGACACGCATTCCAAGGCATGCAGCAAAAGTTTCGGGGCTCTACATGAACAACCTGACTTCGCTCAAGCCTTTGCATCCATAGCCTAGACATTGGCTATGTTGGTAGCAAGGCAACCAGCTACTCCTCTGTCAGGTGCTGCCCTAATAGCTGCTCCTCCAAATCAACCACAAGCTGGAATAGAGGCTTTTCGGAGGATGAGGCCTCCAACATTTTGTTGGAGTATTGACCCATTAGTCGCCGAAGGATGGATCCGGCAACTCGAAAAGATCTTCTTAGTGTTGACACCTACTAAGGCAGAAAGGGTCACTTGGGCCGGCTTCATGCTTGAAGGTGAGGCCGATCAATGGTGGAGGTCCGCACTCAGGACCCGGGAGTTGACCCGGTAAGGCCAAGAATGGACATGGGGAGAATCAGGATGAAAGAAAAAAAGGAAGCTGAGTTCATTACCTTGGAGTAAGGTAGCATGTCGGTGGTGGCTTATGATGCCAAGTTCTCAAAGCTATCTTGATTTGCTCCACATGAGATAGCGACCGAGACTATGAAAGCTCAGAAATTTGAGAAGGGGTTAAAGGCTTACCTCAAGGATCGAGTCTCAATGTTCAGATATGAGACATACTCAGAAGTTGTGGATAAGGCACTTTTGGCTGAGTCGAATACCAAGGAATTTTTTAAGAGAAGAGGGATGGAGAAAGGCCAGTCCAGTAGTTCAGGGGAGAAAAGAGCAATGACTAGTTCTTACCAGGCCGCAGGGCCAGCACAGTCACAGAGGATGTACGCTACACCTCAGCCTCTTTTCCCTTTTGCTCCACCAGCTTTTCCACCGCCTCTCACTCAGGCTCCTCGCCCCGCAGTGACTCAGGCTATAGGTTATGCTCCTCCTACCTATTCACATGATGTTTGCACCCTTTGTGGAAGGAGGTATCCGTAGGGGAATGTCGAAAGGCTACTAGACGTTGTTTCCATTGTGGTGACCGAGACCACATTACTAGAGATTGCCCTCGACGTTATCTACCAGCCCAGTCTCAGGGGAGTAGGCCCCCTATTAGGCAGACATCTCAAGAGAGCTCTTCTAAGGATTCGAGGGCCTCACCCGTCTACACGGCCACCTCATCAAGCAACTCAAGGAAGAGTCTTTGCCTTATTAGAATGGGACGCACGTGCATCAAATGATGTCGTACAAGGTATGCGAGAATGTTAAAGTTTTACGTTGAAAATGCTTACTATGAGGTGTTGTTATTTAAACTAGGGGTTACTCATGTATGATGTATATATGCTTAAAATCTATTGATATTAGTTATTTAACCGCACAGGTGCCTTATTAGTAAACGAATGTCTCGCCCAAGTGTTGATCGACACAAGATCCACTCATCCTTTTGTCTCACCCATTTTTATGAAAGGCTTTTCAACTGAGTCTACCCCGTTGGAGCAGGAGTTAACCATTGCAACTCCGCTTGGCAAGCCGGTTGATGCGGATAGAATATACAAGGATAGTGTGGTGCAAGTGGGGCAGAATGAGCTATTAGCCGACCTCATCATCCTAGATTTCCAAGATTTGGATTTCGACGTCATTCTAGGGATGGATTGGTTATCAAACCACCATGGCCATGTTGCATGCTTTGAAAAATAGTGAACTTTAGGCTAAAAGGAGTTAAACCGTTTCACTTTCGAGGATTGAGAGAAAGGGATATTGCTCGCCTTGTAGCTTTGAGCAATACAAATCCAGAGGCACCGAACTCCTTAGCCATTCTGGTTGTGAGTGAGTTCTTGGATGTGTTTCTAGAAGAACTTTTCGGATTGCCTCCTGATAGAGAGATCGAGTTCGCTATAGAGCTTACTTTGGGCAGTGCTCCGATTTCAAGAGCACCATATAGAATGGCCCCGATTGAACTCAAGGAGTTGAAGGTACAGTTAGAAGAACTGCAAAGCCTGGGATTCATTAGACCAAGTGTCTCACCGTGAGGTGCCCCAGTGTTGTTCGTGAAGAAGAAAGACGGCTCAATGCGTATGTGTATTGATTACCGACAGTTAAACAAGGTCACTATCAAGAATCATTATCATTTGCCACGGATAGATGACTTGTTCGACCAATTGAAGGGAGCGAGATTATTCTCCAATATTGATCTAAATTCGGGGTATCATCAATTAAATGTCAAGGAGGGAGATATTCTGAAGACGGCTTTTAGGACTCGGTATGGGCACTACGAGTTCCTTGTTATGCCTTTTGGTTTGACGAATGCACAGGTAGCATTCATGGATTTCATAAACTGGATGTTCAGACCTTATCTCAATAGATGTGTTGTGGTGTTTGTAGATGACCTTTTGGTGTACTCCCCGACATGAGAGGATCATGATCGAGACCTTCGCCTTACTCTAGAGATGCTTCGAGAGCATAGGTTATATGTCAAGCTAAATAAGTGCGAATTTTGGTTGGAGAATGTGGCTTTCCTTGGCCATGTAGTGTCTGCAGAAGGCATTTCAGTAGATCCAACCAAGGTAGAGGCAGTGTTGAATTGGGAAAGACCCAGAAGTGTCACCGAGATTTGGAGTTTCCTCGGGTTGGCCGGCTGCTACAGGAGATTTGTGGAGGGATTCTCCAGTTTGGCTGCACCTCTCACTTACTTGACGAGGAAAAATGTCAAGTTCTGTTAGAGTGACAGATGTGAAGTGAGCTTCCACGAGTTGAAGAAACGCCTTACTATGGCTCCCGTCCTCACAATGCCTTTCGGGAGTGGTGGTTTTGTCGTTTACAGGGATGCCTCCCACGTGGGATTGGGATGTGTGCTCATGCAGCATGGGAAGGTCATTGTCTACATCTCAAGGCAATTGAAAGATCATGAGAAGAATTATCTCACTCATGACTTAGAGCTCGCCACGGTTGTGCTTGCTTTGAAGATATAGCGACATTATCTTTATGGGGAACAGTTTGTGGTGTTCATAGACCATAAAAGCTTGAAGTACCTATTTTCCCAAAATGAGTTGAAGTTAAGGCAAAGGTGATGGATGGAGTTCTTAAAGGACTATGAATGCTCGATTCAATATCACCCGAGCAAAGCCAATGTAGTGGCGGATGCATTGAGTAGGAAGTTACATGAACTTGTGGCATATATGATGGTTCGAGAATGGAAATTGTTGGAGGATGCCTCCTACCTTGACAATTGTTTCCGTCCTCCTACTCATGGACCATTGATGGTGAGTATCACGGTGAAACTGTGTATCATTGATCGAATCCGGGAGTTGCAAGTATCGGATACCGAATAAATTGCTTTCCATGACAAGGTGGTGAGTAAGGGAAGTGTTGTAGAGACCCAAAACCCACCTCATGAGTTAGAGTGAACTTTGGACGACTAATCATGACTTACATGACTTGCTTGACAAACAAACCTGTAAAAACCCACAGAGCACATACAATAGAGGATAGCGGAAACATACTCTAACCTGGCATAGCGGAAGACTTAACCAAACCTCTATGTATATATATGTGATCCAAGTTTATACAAAAATACACAAAAGAAAGTGCGGATAGGCCCGCCAAAATACATGAACATATCTCTCTCAACTCACCCACATCTACCACCTCTAATAATAACCCTCTATAGAAGGTTCCACCACAGGTTCCTCGACATACTCTTCTTCTACCCAAGGGTTCGGAGCACAGATATCAAAAGGAGCAGCCGCTCCGCTATCACCTACCAACATAAGAAGTACGGCTGAGCATGGAATACTCAGCGGGTACCAAATACTAACCAACAGTCATAGCAAAACAATAGCAATATAGAAAGCAGGAAGCAGTTCATATTATAACGCAGGAAACAATTTATATAATAACAAGGAAGTAAAACAATTTATATTCATGCTTGCATCACAGAAAAGCAGATAAAAGCTCTTGAAATAGTCGTGCACTTGACTTGACTTAAAATACTCGTTGCATGCTTGAAAACTTGTCATGTTTGTCTTGCTTGGTCTTGTCGAGTGTGCCATGTCATGCGTGTCATGCTTGCGTGTTTGGACTTGTGAGACGCACTTGTGAGATGCACTTGAGAGGGAAGGGAGACCTTTCTTTATGATATGCACTTGAGAGGGAAGGGAGACCCTTCTTTCATGATATGCACTTGAGAGGGAAGGGAGACCCTTCTTTCATGATATGCTTGTCTTGTTCTTGTCAAAAGCGAGGTAAAATATATCGTAAGACATGTCCCACCTCTAATTCTTGTTCTTGAAAAACCTCGGTAAATCATATCATGCATGTCGTGCTCGTGGAATCGTGTGCATACTTGTATTTGAATTTCAATATGACAATTGGGTAATTCACAATACATATAACATCAATAATTTGAGCAAGTCGATATTCATGCAATTTAGGGAAAACAAGAAGCACACTATCATAGGCCCTAGTAATTTCCATAATTAATTAAGCATACATTTCTTAATTTATAACTTATTTTATTCACCTTGGCATTTCATCAAACATGGGGTGTCTACCGAGTGACCGGTGATATTGATCAGGACCGAGCGATCGGTTGCCTACCGAGCGAGTGGGGATGTTGATCGAGCTCTCAGTCCAAACAAGCTCTCTGAAAAATTTTCCCATACAAAAAGTTTAACCAGTCGATAGCCTCCGATTGATCGGTTGTGGACCGATCGATCGCTACAATGGACCAAGCGATCGGTGGTCTGCAGGTTTTTGACACTGAGTCCATTTTTCACCCATTCCTACTATTTGGACCTATTCTACTTCTATTCTAACATCTTCTAAACTTGACTAGGACCTCTTTAAAGCTTATATGCTTTATTAAATAATTTATCTAATTAATTATAGCATTCGTGACACAATTTCATCGAAGTTTCAAATTCTCATTTCTTGAAATTGAGATTACAAGACACCATGCCTTGACACACATCCCAAGGCATATACAAAAAGTTTCAGGGTTCTACATCCTCCCCCCTTATGAAAATTTTGTCCTCGAAATTTAAACGATTACATGCATTACAAAACCCAAACAATTTACAAGGTACATACACAAGCCTATTCGAATAACTCGGGATACTTTGCTTTGACTTCGATCTCACGTTCCCATGTAGCCTCTTCTCGAGTATGATGTTGCCACTGCACAAGAACCAATGGGATAGTTTTGTTGCGAAGGACTTGATCTCTCCGATCCAATATGTAAACCGGCTTCTTAACTAAAGTGAGATCCTCTCGAATTTCCAACGGTTCCAAGTCTATGACATGCAAAGGGTCTGCAATGTACTTCCGAAGCATAGACACATGGAAAACGTTGTGAACTGCGACCATATGAGGTGGAAGAGCTAGCCTGTAAGCAACTTCACCAACTCGCGTGATGATCCCGAACGAGCCAACATATCAAGGAGTAAGCTTGCCTCGCCTGCCAAATCTCATAACTCCTTTACTAGGAGATACCTTCACAAAGACTTGATCCCCAACCTGGAATTCCAAGTCCCTGCGGCGTGTGTCTGCATAGCTCTTTTGACGATCTTGAGCGGCTTTCAACCGATCCCGGATGATCTTGACTATACTCGCAGTTTGCTCGATCAACTCCGGACCTAACACCTTTCTTTCTCCTACCTCATCCCAGTAGAGATGAGACCTGCAACTTCGCCCATACAAGGCCTCAAATGGAGCCATTTGGATGCTCGCCTGGTAGCTGTTATTGTAGGCGAATTCAACCAAAGGCAAATATTCTTCCCAACTACCCTTGAAATCCAACATACAAGCCCTCAGCATGTCTTCGATAATTTGGTTCACCCTCTCGGTTTGTCCATCCGTTTGTGGATGAAATGCAGTGCTGAAATCAAGTCGGGAGCCCCTGGCTTCCTGAAAAATTTTCCAGAATCTTGATGTGAATCTTGGATCCCGATCTGACATAATACTAACTGGCACCCCGTGTAGCCTAACCACTTCCTTGATATATAGTGCGGCCAACTGACTAGAGTTGAAGGTGGTTCGATAAGGCAAGAAATGCGTGGACTTTGTTAAACAATCCACCACAACCCATATCGCATCTGAGTTCTTTGCCATCTTTGGTAACCCAACAATGAAGTCTATGGAGATGTGCTCCCATTTCCACTAGGGAATCGGGAGAGACTGCAATAGACCCACCGGTCTCAAGTGCTCTGCCTTTACCTGTTGGCACACCAAGCACCGTGCTATATACTCTGCAACATCTCTCTTCATGTTTCGCCACCAAAAGTGATTCTTGAGGTTCCAGTACATCTTTGTACCCCCAGGGTGCACCGTGTACTTTGCCCAGTGGGCTTCATCCATAATCTCTCATCGAAGATCCGCATTGGCCGGAACACAAAGCCTTCCCTTGAATGTGATAGCACCTCGGCTAGTGAGAGAGAAGTCCTCACTACCCTTGGCAACTTCCTTGTCCCGTAAAGCCAACAATTCAACATCTATGGCTTGATATTCTTGGATCAAGTCTATAATGTACGGCCGGACCGTGACATTTGCCAAAATAGGACTGAGGACAAAATCATTCACACTGATGTCCAGATTTTCCAAATCTTCCAATAATCTCTATTCTCGTACTAACATGTGGACTAACAACCCCGGAGGTCTTCTACTCAAAGCGTCAGCCACTACGTTCGCTTTGCCCAGGTGGTATTGGATGGTGAATTCATAGTCTTTCAAAAATTTCATCCAACGTCATTGCCTTAGATTCAATTCCTTTTGGGAAAAGAGGTACTTGAGACTCTTGTGATCCATATACACATAGAATTCTATCCCGTACAAGTAATGTCGCCAAATCTTAAGCACAAACACGACTGCAGTGAGTTCCAAGTTGTGTGTGGGGTAATTCTTTTCATGCTCTTTCAATTGCCTTGATGCATAGGCAATGACCTTCTTGTGCTGCATGAGAATGCACCCAAGTCCAACGTGCGAGACATCACTGTACACCTCATACCCCCCATGTTCAGATGGCACAGTAAAGATGGGGGCCGTGGCAAGCCTCTTCTTCAGTTCCGTGAAACTGATCTCGCACTTATCACTCCATACAAACTTGGTGTTCTTCCTTGTCAGGTAAGTGAGCGGTGCTGCAAGGCTAGAGAAACCCTCTACGAATCTCCGGTAATAGCCTACAACCCAAGGAACCTCCGTATCTCTATGACACTCTTGGGCCTCGCCCAACTCATGACTGCCTCTATCTTCTTCGGATCTACCGAAATACCTTCCGCAGATACAACGTGGCCTAGGAATGCCACCTCTTCCAACCAAAACTCACACTTGTTAAGTTTAGCGTACAGCTTGTGCTCTCTCAGCATTTCCAAAACAAGACGAAGGTCTCGCATATGATCTTCCTATGTCTGGGAATACACCAAGATATCATCGACAAACACGATCGCGCATCGATCCAGGTATGGCCGGAACACCCAGTTCATTAAATCCATAAAGGCTGCCGGCGCATTTGTGAGACCAAAGGGCATCACCAAGAACTCGTAGTGTCCGTATCGAGTCCGAAAAGCAGTTTTGGGCACATCCTTGGCCTTGATCTTCAACTGGTGGTAATCGGACCAAAGATCGATCTTAGAGAAAAATTTTGCTCCCTTCAACTGATCGAACAAGTCATCAATCCTAGGCAATGGGTACCTATTCTTTATAGTGACTTTGTTCAACTGTCGGTAATCGACGCACATTCGCATCGAGCCATCCTTCTTCTTAACAAATAACACTAGGGCACCCCACGGTGAGACACTTGGTTGAATGAAACCAAGGCCTTGCAATTCCTCCAACTGAGTCTTCAATTCCTTGAGTTCATTAGGGGCCATTCTATACAGAGCCCTGAAAATAGGAGTTGTGTCTGGTACAAGCTCGATCACAAACTCAATCTCCTTATCTGGAGGCAATCCTGGCAACTCCTCTGGGAATACATCTAGGAATTCACTCACGACTGAAATAGTCGAAGAGTCCTTTGCCTCGGGGTTCGCTAGGCTCAACGCCGTAAAACAGGCAATATCTCTACTTCTCAACCCCCGAAAATGAAATGGCCTACCTTCCACTGGCCGGAAGAGTACAATCTTTTCAAAACAAGCCACATGCCCATGATGTGTTGCTAACCAATCCATTCCCAGGATGACATCGAAGTCTTGAAATCTGAGGATGATTAGATCAACCGCTAACTCGTGGCTCCCCACTTGAACTATTTCTACACACTTTATCTGCCACTACTGTCTTGCAGAGAGGAGTCGAAATGGCCAATTCCTGTTCCAACTGGCTAGGCTCGGAGGAAAAGCATTGAGAGAAACTCGGCGATACGAATGAATGAGTAGACCCGGTGTCGATCAATACTCGAGCCAGACATTCATTGACTAGTAAGGTTCCTTGCACCACATCATCCGATGCAAGTGCATCACCTTCTGTCAAGGCAAAGACTCGCCCCTGGTTCTCCTGGCGAGGCAGAGGTTTAGGCTAGGATGACGCCTGGTATGATCCTACTGGGCGTGCTGGGGGCCTAATCCCTTGAGACTAGCCTGGTAAATGCTGGCTAGGGCAATCTCTGATCACGTGACCCTGGCGACCACAATGAAAACATCCACCCCATGCTCTTCAACAATCTCCTATCGGATGCCTTCGGTCGCATGAAGTGCAGACCTCATATGTGTAAGTCGGAGGGGCCGGAGGTGGAGCATACCTCACCACCTGAGGTGCAACTGGCCGTGGAGCTGGAAGAGCCTGAGGCCGTGGTGACTGAGGCACGTACGACTGTGGAACTGGAGGTGCATAAGATGGCCTCATTGGTGGTGCTAGCCACGTGTACTGATAAGGGCCGGTATGAGCCCACCTCTCTAGAGGTGCCGAACTGCTGGATTGGCCTCTCGCTAACTCCCTCTTCTTGCACACCGCCTCCGAATTTACCTCGATCAATAAAGCCTTGTCTACTACTTCTGGATAAGTAGCGTGCCTGAAAGCCAATACTTTCTCCATAATGACATCCTTGAGCCCTTATTCAAATCTCCTCACCTTCCTTGCCTCAATAGCAACCATGTGAGGCGCAAATCTAGAGAGCTCCGAGAACTTAGCCTCATAAGCGGCCACAATCATCGAACCTTGCTCTAGGTTGATGAACTCTCTTTCTTTCTTTTCCCTTGCTCCAACCGGGAAGTACTTTTTATAAAAAGTATCCTTGAACTCCTCCCAAGTCCAAGGTTGACCCTGCATGGCCAAATCTCGAGTCCTTAAGGCGGACAACCACCAATGGTGTGCTTCACCCTCAAGCATGAAAACTGCCCATGCTACTCTATCCTCCTCTGAAGGCGAGAGGACCGCAAAGATCTTCTCCAACTGGAGGATCCAAGCCTCCGCGGCAAGAGGGTCCACACTCCCAGAGAATGATGGAGGCCTCAATCTCCTGAATGCCTCAACTCCAGCTGTACGATGTACTGGAGCTGCGAGTGGTGGAGTAGGTGCTGCCGACGATGGTATAGCCTGCCGAGCCGCTAATATGACGAGTGTCTCAGCAATAGAGCCAAAGACCTGAGAGAGGTCTGGCTGCTCATCTTCATCTCGTGAAGAAGAGGAACCTCTAGTGTGTGGCCCACGACCCCATGTGCCCCACCTCATGACTAAAGTCCTGAGACCAATAGCACCACATGAGTCTAACTTGAAACCACAATTTATCACAGTTCCATTTCACAATAATTAAATTTGTATTAGTTGTATAATACTAATATACATCGCATCACAACCATCGGTGTATTTATAATATTATACCTTGGTGTTCTAGCATTCCTAAGATTCGTAGTTGGTTGAAGCAACCATTTTGACTAAGACTAAAGTTTAGTCTTACACTTGGAACATAACTCGCTTCCGACTTACTTCCTTCCTAACTTGTTCCCTAACATATGCTCTTGCCAAGCCGTGGTATTAGATTCTAAGTGACCCTAGAGACCTAAAGCCTAAGCTCTGATACCACTTCTGTCGCGACCCAAAACCCAACCTAGGAGTTAGAGTGAACTTTGGACGACTAATCATGACTTACATGACTTGCTTGACAAACAAACCTGCAAAACCCATAGAGCACATACAATAGAGGATAGCGGAAACATACTCTAACTTGGCACAGCGGAAGACTTAACCAAACCTCTATGTATATATATGTGATCCAAGTTTATACTAAAATATACAAAAGAAAGTGCGGACATGCCCGCCAAAATACATGAACATATATCTCTCAACTCACCCACAGCTATTCACTCAGAATCTACCACCTCTAATAATAACCCTCTACCAGAGGTTCCTCCACAGGTTCCTTGACATACTCTTCTTCTACCCAAGGGTTCGGAGCACAGATATCAAAAGGAGCAGCCGCTCCGCTATCACCTGCCGACATAAGAAGTACGGCTGAGCATGGAATACTAAGCGTGTACCAAATACTAACCAACAGTCATAGCAAAACAATATAAATATAGAAAGCAGGAAGCAGTTCATATTATAACGCAGGAAACAATTCATATAATAACAAGGAAGTAAAACAATTTATATTCATGTTTGAATCACAGAAAAGCCGATAAAACTTCTTGAAATAGTCATGCACTTGACTTGACTTAAAATACTCGTTGCGTGCTTGAAAACTTGTCATGTTTGTCTTGCTTGGTCTTGTCGAGCGTGCCATGTCATGCATGTCATGCTTGCGTGCTTGGACTTGTGAGACACACTTGTGAGATGCACTTGAGAGGGAAGGGAGACTCTTCTTTATGATATGCACTTGAGAGGGAATGGAGACCCTTCTTTCATGATAGGAACTTGAGAGGGAAGGGAGACCCTTCTTTATGATATGTTTGTCTTGTTCTTGTTAAAAGGGAGGTAAAACATATCGTAGGATATGTCCCACCTCTAATTCTCGTTCTTGAAAAACCTCGGTAAATCATGTCATGCATGACATGCTCGTGGAATCGTGTGTATACTTGTATTTGAATTTCAATATGACAATTTTGAGCAAGTCGATATTCATGCAATTTAGGGAAAAAAAGAAAGCACACTATCATATGCCCTAGTAATTTCCATAATTAATTAAGCATGCATTTCTTAATTTATAACTCATTTTATTCACCTTGGCATTTCATCAAACATGGGGTGTGTTCATTATTTATTAAACCTACATCATGCTTTTCTAGGTGGGTTGATGCTCACATCACACATGTATGTTCATTATGGATACAATGCCCTCCCCATTTCATTCATCACAACCATACACACGGCATTCAATCGCCAATTCACATCCAACAACCATCCATTGATCCCATTAAGTTCATATATTAGGGAAACTATAAAGAAAAAGGAAAGAAAAGAGGTATGAACTAGGAGGGTAGCAAAAGGTAACGACCTTGAAAATTGAGGGAAGAAACCCCTTGCAAAACGTGCGTGAGTCACTGCCTTAGCTTAGAGAACGTGCTTCCCACGAGCTTGAACCTTGGATTGAAGAATCCAAGCTTTTTGGAACAATCTTGAGTTCACAACCCTTTGATTTCTTCTCAAGAGGATGCCCTAGGTTTAGAATCCCCTTTCTCCTCTCTCCTTATCTCTCAAATACTCAAGTGTAGTGAATGGAGCCCTAAAGACTCGGGCGAGCCTTATATGTAAAGGGTATAACACCCAAATGCCGAAAAAGCCCTTAATGAAATTCTGTAAAAACATGATAGACCGAT
This sequence comes from Tetracentron sinense, assembly GCA_015143295.1. Taxonomy (NCBI): domain Eukaryota; kingdom Viridiplantae; phylum Streptophyta; class Magnoliopsida; order Trochodendrales; family Trochodendraceae; genus Tetracentron; species Tetracentron sinense. The sequence continues at coordinate 31,392,038 of CM026573.1, read as the reverse complement.
CGATCGGTGATCAGGACCGAGCGATCGGTTGCCTACCGAGCGACTGGTGATATTGACCGAGCTCTCGGTCAAAACAAGCTCTCTAGAAAATTTCCCCATTCAAAAAGTTTAACCAATCGATAGCCTCCGATTGATCAGTTGTGGACCGATCGATCGCTACAATGGACCGAGCGATCGGTGGTCTGCAGGTTTTTTAACACTGAGTCCATTTTTCACCCATTCCTACTATTTGGACCCATTCTACTTCTATTCTAACATTTTCTAAACTTGACTAGGACCTCTTTAAAGCTTATATACTTTATGAAATAATTTATCTAATTAATTATAGGATTCGTGACACAATTCCATCGAAGTTTCAAATTCTCATTTCATAAAATTGAGATTACAAGACACCATGCCTTGACACACATCCCAAGGCATATACAAAAGGTTTCGGGGTTCTACAAGTGTCGAGTTCACCACAAATGGTGATGGGTCAATTACGTTCAAGGGTAGACTTTGTGTCTCGGCTGATGTAGATCTCCGGAGAGAGATTCTAGATGAAGCCCACCGTTCCAAATATACCGTTCACCGCGGGGGTACCAAAATGTATAGAAACTTGAAGGGCCACTTTTGGTGGCTAAACATGAAGAGAGAAATGGCTGAGTACGTGTCCCGATGCTTGGTGTGTCAGCAAGTCAAGGCTGAGCACATGAGACCAGCAGGTCTATTGTAGTCCCTCCCTATTCCTAAGTGGAAATGGGAGAACATATCCATAGACTTCATTGTGGGGTTGCCAAAGACGGTTAGAAACACCGATGCTATATGGGTTGTAGTTGACAGACTCACAAAGTTCGCCCATTTCTTGCCGTACCAAACTACATTCAACTCGAACCAATTAGCTGCACTCTACATCAAGGAAATAGTTCGGTTGCATGGGGTACCAGTAAGCATTGTGTTGGATCGAGACCCTAGATTTACATCTAGTATCTGGAAGAGCTTTCAGAGTGCCATGGGTTCTTGACTAGACTTTAGCATGACTTTCCATCCACACACAGATGGACAAACCAAGAGAGTGAATCAGGTGATAGAAGACATGCTTCAAGCTTGTATGCTAGATTTCAAGGGTAGTTTGGAAGATCACATACCTTTGGTGGAATTCGCCTACAACAACAGTTTCAAGCGAGCATCCAAATGGCACCTTTTGAAGCTTTGTACGGGGGAAATTATAGATCCTTGTTGTATTGGAATGAAATCGGAGAAAGAAAAGAGTTGGGCCCTGAATTGATTGAGCAGACTGTTGATAGGGTCAAACTTATCCGGGAAAGATTAAAGACCGCAGACAAAAGAGCTACGCCAACAACCAAAGAAGAGATCTTGAATTTCGAGTTGGCGACTTAGTTCTTGTCAAGATTTCACCAACAAGGGTATTATGAGATTTGGGAAGAGATGTAAGCTCAGTACAAGATACGTGGGTCCGTTCGAGATCATCACTAGAGTCGGTGAGGTGGCTTACCGTGTTGCCTTGGCCGCTCATATGGTGGCGGTCCACAATGTGTTCCATGTCTCTATTCTCCGAAAGTATATCCCAGGTCCACCTATATCATTGAGCTTGATCCGGGAGGATTCAACCAGTGTAGATCTTGGACAGGCGAGATCAAGTCTTGCGCAACAAGATCATCCCTTTGGTCCTTGTAAGATGGCAACACCACTCAGTAGAAGAAGCTACGTGGGAGCGTGAGGCCGAAGTAAAAGAAAAGTATCCTCAATTGTTTGTTTAAGACTTTGGCCCTCTTTTGTAATTTCTTGTTGTTTTGTACATGTATGTCCCGTCCAAATTTCAAGGATGAAATTTTTGTAAGCGGGGAAGAATGTAGCTCCTCAGAACTTTTCATACCTAATGAACAGTGTTTTAGCCAATTGGCCTTTCACGTAGTCTAGCTAATAAATAAAGAAGAATTTGAAAATTCTAAACTGTTGAAAATGTTCCTTTTCAAATAATGAGTCCAACGCAAGTTGAATCGTCAAAATCCGACGAACGAGTCAAAAGTTATGGCCAAAATACAAAAGTAGGGAAAAATGAGGGAAAACAACAAAATCTGGAGAGTGCGATCGATCGCAAGATAGGTACGATTAATCGCATGCAGGCGAAATGGGTCCCAAAACATCTAGACCATATGTGATAGATGGGATGCCAGGTGCGACAGATCGCAGGGATCTGCGATCAATCGCATGCAGGTGAAAATCAGACCAAAACTCTTTTCATGTGCGACAGATCACATCAATGTGCGATCGATCGCACTGACGTGCAATTGATCGTAGATAAGTGTGCGATCGATCGTACGCGGTAATTGAAACCAAAATTGAGGGTTTTAAACCCTTGATCTATTGAGGAACCTCATTTGGGGGTTTCTTAAAACTAAAGGAGAGAAAGAGGAGAAGAAAAATTGGAGAAAAATTCAAGAGGATTTTGAGGATTGAGATCAAGTGGAGCCCAAATCAAGGTGGATCATCCTCACCTAGCTTGGACTCCTCCATCTTCAAGTGGTGTTCTTCCTCAAGCAAGGAGATTCCAAAACAAGGGTTTCCTCCATGATCAAGCTTGGATTCCAAGGTTAGTACACCCTACTAACTACCTTAGCATTAACCTAGTTCTTTTGTATATGTGTGTATTGAATCTTCCCTATTTTCCCTGTTTAACTCAAATGCTTAACTTCCCTAAATTAAATAAGATAAAGGATGAATGTGGGGATGTATGAATGGATGGTGGATGTGGAGGCGATTGGATGCCGTTGGATGTGGTATGATGTGTGTATGAAAAATGGTGGAAGGGTGTCCTACAAATAATGAATACACTTTGATGTTTTGATGGAATGTATGTAATAACAAGAAAAAATGAAACGACTATGAAATGTTGCATGTCATGCGTTTGATTAAATGCCTAAATGAGAAGTTCTCCAAATCAATGAAGAATATGAAAGCATGAACATGTGTAGTTTCCTTCAAATTCATAACCTTGATTAAATGCCATATAGATTATCTAAATTCCCACATGTTTATACTATGAATTGAAATGCTATACACTACCTTCATGTCATATTGTCATCATGATTAATACAAGTACTACACACACTCACGCATGCATGCATGAACCGACGTTTTTAAAGTACAAGTACTTGAATGAAACAAACAAGAACAAGAATGTGATTCTCGAGACCATCAATAAAGCCGGACATCGGGTCGGTCAAGGGTGGGGCATATCCTTAAGATATGTCATACCTAGCTCCCAAGGAAAACAAGCATGAATTTCAAGGGTAGGGCATATCCCTAGGATATGTCATGCCTGGCTCACAAGGAAAATAAGCATGAATGTCAAGGGTAGGGCATATCGCAAGATATGTCATACCTGGCATACAAGAAAACAAGACAAGGAGGTTGGTGTACCATTTTCTAAATATATATATTTTGCTAAAAGGAACTTACGTTCCTGGCTCACAAGTCGCTTCAAGGGCACTAACCTCTGGCTCAGAAGTATACAAGCAAGTCAAGTCAAGAACATGACAAGAATAAGCAAGACATGTGATTCTAAGCAAGAAAGGACAAACATGTGTAATTCTCACGAATAGGACCAAGACAAGAAACAAGTTTTCAAACATGACAAGCAAGTTTTGAAAGAAACACAAAAAGCTATTTTCAAGAACAAGACAAGATTTTTAAAGTACAAGTTTTACCGAGGTTTCGCATTCATTCAAGCATGTCAAGATTATTACCTTGCTTTCCTGCTATTTTTCATATGCTGATATTATTGCTTTAGATTGAAATGATGAATTATATCTCATTGCTTTTGTGCGATTTTCATTGCTATGGTCAGCTAGTAGCTTGTACTCGCTGAGTATTTCATACTCAGCCATACCTTTATGTCAGTAGGTATATAGGTCTAAACCATTGGCCCCACAGGGGTGATTATTGAGTGAGGTAGAGTTGTATTTTGTCTTTTGAATTTTGATAGGTGGGCATGTCCACCTTTGACTTAGTATGTTATGTGTATAAACTTGGAATACTGGTTTGAGTTATAAAAGAAAATAAAATTTTGGTTTACGCTTCCGCATTCATGATATAGCTTTCGTATTCTGATTCACGTTATATTATGATATGTTTCCCTTGTTCATTACAGGATGGTTTGACAGGTACGAATAGTCACCTCTAAAGTACCCCTTAACTCCCAGGGGGTATTTTGGGGCGCGATAACTAACCTTATCCATTAGTGTCCAACTAATCTTATCCTTATCCTAATCCAATTAGGATTCCTTGATTAGCAAGAAACTAATAGAATCTTTGTCCAACAAGGAATCTTTAATTAGTAACTAACTCTAACTAACTAACTGACCTTATCCAATAAGGATATTACTTATTAGAAACTAATTAAATAAATAATAACAATTATTATTTTCTCCATGAAGTGGGCGTCCCACCCTAGGTGGGTCCCACTCCACACGCCTAAAGGGTTTCCAAAACCCTCTTGGTCACTTGAATTATTCTTTTATAATAATTCCCAATGGGTCCTACCCATTTGGTTTTTCACATCCAATGTGATTCCACCTTTTAGAGCTTCACTATACCATATAGTGATTACTTAGATAAATTAATTAATTTAATTATAAATTAAATTAAATACTTTGAGAAGGTCCTTATGTGTGGGATCTAAAGGGATCTCCTATTTCCGGTTGTGGGATCAAGTACTTCACCTTTTTGGTTGAAGCATTGTTACTAGGAAACACCTTTCCTATACTCCATTAGGATCATAGAATGTTATCTAAGTCCCTGGACTTCCACCAATCACAATTAATCTCCATTAACACAATGTGATTAACCTTCAGAAATTAGAGAATTGCTTGTAAGTACCATCTCACAATATATTTACAAATAAATCCTTCCACATTCCGATATCACTTGTAAGCTTCCGGGATTGGAACAATTCCACTATCTTAGTTCCTAACTTACGAATAGAACCCTTTCTCATGATTACTTTTCATTGAACTGAACCTCCAAAACACTTTTGAAGAAACATTAGAAAAGAACTGACATATATATATATATATATATATATATACTTTTCCATATTAAAAATATCAACTTCGATAAAAACCATTTTACCGAAAAGCACCAGTACTGGATTTAAAAGTTCAATTCAACAAGTATCACCTTGATATCATTATCTCTAATTAAGGAGTTGTGGATTCCTTATTGAGTGTTTATACAGTTCTCCAAACATAGTGTACAAGACCCAACGTACCCGGAGTTAGTCCTGTGTATTGGACATTGCCGATTGGCACATCAAAGCCATATAGACAAATGTCTGAGAAGATGTTAACCTCTCAGGTCTAAGGACAATTTGTCAAATGGATAACCCTAATACAATCTGACAGTGTATTCCATAAGGTATCCACTAGTGATCCTGTTCAGTATTATGTACTTGCTACATATACTCACATGTTAGTCAAGAGTCACCACTCTCTGTGAATGAGATTCATCACACTATCTCATAGAACTACACATGTGCAAGCCATGATGAAGTACGATGCCCAACCAGTACTCTAGAGGCTTCGAACAATATTAGGTTTACAAGGAACCGGAAAATCATATCTCCTCGCAACCTTTGCATGATTTTCCTACAATGTTACCTATGGAACTTTATGTCTTCATCATATGAGACAGTAGTTAATATAAATACTCTTTATAGTTGGTTGTGTGAATATGATGTTTATCTAATCAACATAGAAAAGTCTCTTATTGGCTTTTGAGGGCATATACGTCCAACAATCTCCCACTTGCACTCTAAGCCAATTAGATGTAATACCCATCTTCTCAGTGATATTTCTCAAACACCAATTGAGACATAACTTAATATGTATGGGTCTGTCATGTCTGCTTTACCACAATTATTGTAGTGATGCAATAACACTTGCGACTCTTGCAAATTTATTATCAATAACCATAGTCTTAAAAGACTAAACAAAAATGATACTGTCCAACAGTCATTTTCAGAAGTTAACATGCTTGTGCTTTACCATTATGCAATGCTCCGGACTAATCTAACCAATATCTTATCACATCAACATGTGATGAATATCCGGTCTAGTACAAGTATACTTTCTCAATATATCACATATCTAAGAGAAACTAATTCCATTCCATAAAGGTAGAAAATCTTTTCTTGGAATCTTACTTGCACAAAAACATAATTGTTATTGGGGGAATAACAATATCATTTTCTTTTTGTCTCTAAACAATTTAGGACTAAGAAAACATGATGTTAAAGTTTTTTGTCCTTCATTGTAAAATTGCTTGATCAAATCTAAGAGAAGAATAATATTCATACTTCATTCATAATGAAAAGAATATTATCTTTGCATAGAGCCAGGAAAGTAATTATGCTCCCACTAACCAATTTGCACACAAATGATACTTTCATTCTTAGATGAAAATCAAACAGTTTGATTACTTCATCAGAATAAAAGTTAGTCCAACTACAGATTCTGGGACCTGCGGGTTCTAGTGTACTATTCAGGTATAGTGAGAGTAGAGAGTTGATCTTTATCAATTCTCATAATTATCGGTCTATTGGGCTTCCGCTTCTAGAACGATTCTAGATTCAGTTTATCTACTAGGAAACTTGTATTCCTGTTTATAAATATCTTTTGTTATCCAGGAATAGAGATTAAGTATCTCTAATGCGAATCCCAAGTACATTTTCTATCAAATCATATCCAATATAATTCAATTTAACAACACCATCATGCTATGGTTTGTTGTGGGAATTATCTGAGATAGGATGTAATGAGAGTAAATTATGAAATTTCTATTAAGAGGTACTCTTCTCAATCATGGAAGACTTACTTAGCTGTTTATTTATTTCAATGCGGAATTCCTTGAACTTTTCAAAGAAGGTGAAATAAAGTTAGCTACCTCTTAATGGAAGATTCATATAGTTACGATCATCAAACTTTTGTCCCATTCCTAAGTAGAAGTTTTATCCACTCAGATTTCTCATTCTCCTTAACAAACATGCAACTATTGCACTTATGCAAGATCATACCAAGCATTAGGAGCTAGAGGTTCCAACAATTAAGTTGGACTTGATGAGTATACAAGCTGGACAATCCTTCCAAAGGTTTGTGCTGTATCTAATGACCAATTGCTTCACTATGAAGCACAATCCTTATACTTTATTTTCATCTCAGAAGAGCCTTTGTCCATACTACTAGAATACCTTTCCAATGGAAAATCTTGGATTTCTTTCCTTTGCATAAATGCTCGGGATTTAGAAAATCCAATTCTTTTGAACATCTTTGCAAGTAGCATTGAACTCTTCAAAGGTTCTTAGTCATATGCAACATGTGGGATTTCAGACAATCTGATTTCCTACTTGTTCAACATAACCATATTAAAGGACTCCGAGAGTTTGTCGAGGATCATATCCTCTAATCCCATAAATTTATCTCAATTTATCTTAGTACCAAGAATTGGGATTTATGAATCCAATGATCTCTATCATATTCTTTGTGACTGGGTTTCCCTAGTCAACTTGGTCTCCACTTGTCCTTTTATATAGTAAGCTGCCTAGCAGCCCTATTGTATTCTGTAAACATCTCATATGAGATTTAACATCAGTAGTGAGAACTTGGGCAATTCTTTAGATAGTAAGCACAAACTTGAGATTCCTTTTCCATTCCAAACACTTTGAATTGGTCAAGAGATTCTCATTAAAGTCTTGGTAAGGTGGTTATAGAATGACATGAAAATAAAACATACATCATAATATTTCACATATAATAATATCATTAGATCAGGGCTTTCGATCTTTGATGATATTGCTCATCATTCAGTCAAATTTCATAGACCCCTCAATCTATAAAATTAGAAAATATGCTACTTCATATTTCTGATGAGCATTGGGTGCCTTATAATACACATGCAATCTTCCATACTAGGATAGTACCACACATGCACTATAAGGTGGATAGTAACTATCCATCACTGAGCATCTCATGCATAACTCCTTATGTAAATCAGTGATTCCCAATTTTCTTGTGACCTCCAAGGATAACATGACTGTCACCTGTCAGCCGTCATGGTCCTTGGTTAAGTGAAACCCATTATTCTCGGTTGTCATATGATCAAGTAGGAATATGCCCCCATGCTAGTTGATACTCCCTATCAAGCCATACACATTCCTATCTACTATAGAAATAAAACACTAGAAGTTTAATTTAGACTGAATTATGTCCGATTCCTGTCAGAGAGACAAGATTCAGGCTAATTAATTCCTAGTCTTATTGATAATGGAAGGTCATAGGGCAACATTATCCCGTAGGATAGATTAGCCCATTTAATTCACTTAATATTTTTCTTGAGGTAAAACAGAATATTATGAACAAATTATACATCTAATGCATATATCAAAAGTATTCACAATATTTATCATTACATCACATGCATAGAATAATATACAAATATCATCACATGATAATAAATCAAATTTCTTTTTAATTAGATCAAACTAATTCCAATGAACTCCCACTAGCCCTTGAAATCTTAATGGATCTAATCCAAGGGTACAAAGGTTATTTTTTTAACATCAGTGGGCTTTAGATGGTTCATTCATCAATATGATGGACCATTGATCATACCAAGCACCATGGGCCCAGAATAACAATTATAAAGTGTCCATGTGCATTACTAAAGCCCATAAGTCAAAATGGACTATATTACCATTTAATTCTCTACGAATTATTCTTAGCACATTAGGGTTCACCAACCCTAACTCTAAAAGAAATTATGGGATTCTTTAAACAACTCTCTAAGACCTCTACTAGGGTCTATAAGTGTTACTCAAGCACTTCCCATAATCGTGAATATTGTTAGCTTACATCTATGTCAATTAAGGCACAATTATCTCATAATCATGCAAGTAACATATTCCACATAAAAATTTCAACATGGACTACATGCATCACGTCCAAAAGGGCTATAATAACGTGTTTTATTTAAACACAAACTTTTTATGTTTGAACAAAACACATATTGTGGGGTTTGATCCAATTATCCAAAATTTGCACAAAAACGATAATCACATTATCACAAAGGTTATGGACTTTTCTAAGCAACTAAGAGCTATAACAAATCATCACATGAAATACATAATATAGCCGCACAATGGGTCCACATGATCATGCTATCTTAGAAATCCTACAACTACTCTTGTAGAACGCCTTCCAAGATTTATTCTCCATGCGATCACCATCATCATCGATCTTCAATATGATTTCTCTATAGAGAAAAACCAGCAACTCCTAATACTAAGATTACATCATATTCAAAATAAGAAACCTTGAGAAACCACCCAAAATAGGGTGCTCAAGGGGAGTACAACTCATAAGAAGAAAGAAAAGAGAATAGAGAGAGAAGAAGAAGGCATGATCATGGAACCCATCCATCATTCAACAAGAATATATATTTACAATTCATCAACTATGAATAATAACATGACATGACAAATTACTTAGAAAGTCCATAACCTCAACAAGGATTTTGTTAACCTTAGGGAAACTCTTTCCCATATGGTTAAGGCCTCTATTAACATTTAATAAAACAACCCTAGAGCAAAGAAAGCAAACATGTCTAGAATGAATTCTTAGGGTTTTTAGACCATCATTAAAAGAAAACAATTTTCCTTTATGCAATGTTTGGTTGCTGAGAAAATAGGTGAAAACATGGAAAATAAAAGAAAATTTTGGATTTCTAATACAATTTTTAGTTGTGTTTTGTCCAATTTTCTTTTCTTTTCCATATTTTTACTTATTTTCTCGGCAACCAAACATAGGGTTAATGCTTGAAAATCATTAAGAGAAACAATTTCTCTGAGATTTAATCTAACCCTAAAATTCATCCTCACATTCCTCAATTGATAAACAAATAGAAAACACCTTATTAAATTCGGATAGGCTAGGGATCTAATCCCTTCCATATTATTTTGATCTAATAACTATTAAAAGACCAAAATAAAAATCAGCAAATTGCTAATTTTTTTAATATCACTTTATATTGATTCAAAATCAATAATAGGTGAATTCAAAATTTTCCATAATGGCCAACTGCTTTAGGGATTATTTGATTTAACAATTAAATAAAATAATACCCTAAACACTAGTATTAAATGTCCATAAAATAATTGATCTCCATCAATCAAAATTCACTTGAGATAAAACCCTGTATCTCAACCAATGGCATTTATGTAATTACTTGATTAACTATTAATCAAATAAATACTTATAAATACTATGTAGGCAGTCATTCTGAGCACATGTAATTGATCCAAATCAACTACAATAATTATGGTATTATTCCCATAAACTTTTTAGGGAACCACAAATGATATCATAATTAACATTTAATTAAACGATAACCCGTGGACTCGAAGCAGATAATTAAACAATTTAATTAAATCTCAGCCCGTGCTCTTGAATCAAATAATTAAACTATTTAATTAATTGATAGCCCATTAAACGATTTAATAGCATCCCATGCTCTCAAATCAAATAATGGAAAGCCTCTTGGAAAATTAATTTAGAAAACTCATTTTCCCGCTTTAGATTTTCGACTCAAGTTTTGACCCTCAAAATGATTGATTCTGGAAAAACTTTCTTCACAAAAGTTGTAGATCTTTTCGATGGCTTTGAAACGATGTACTAACAGACCTAAATCGGACTTACGGTCACAAAGTTATGACCAAAATACCGAAACTGTATCGATTCTTCTAATCAAATACAAATCCGAAAATCCATGAATCAATTTTAATCGAAATAAGCTTTAATCTCCAAGAATGCTTAAGGAAGGGTGTCTAACACCATGAGATTTATTAATTAACATTTAATAAATAAAATCTCATCTATATATGCTAGCCAAAATATCAATGGGTATCTAAGTGGTATATATCAAAGGGAAAACTTGCTCTGGGCTCTCAAGAATTAATTAAACAATTTAATTTAATATAAAAAGGATCTCTAAATCCTTAAAGGGCTTTAACCAAATTTATATCTCTATATACCTATCCCTAATAAAATTAAGAGAGGTTTTGAAATCATCCAAAACTGAAATTAGTATCACACTAATTTCCAAGGGCTTGATTACTCCCTCAATAACTAGAGGGGGATCCCTTAAGCCTAATAATGATTATCCAATAATCAAGAATCTAGAAGATTGATTTATTAGGGCTACTAAAATTCATAGGTGAGGCAATCTTGATATAAATCTTGATTAAACTCAATAAAATCAAAGAGAAGCATAGCCAAGGCTCTGATACCAATGAAAGTATGCCTCTTTTTAATTTTAGAAATACAGTTCTTAGAGGGCATACATCGAATCCTAAGATCTGACTAAGATTCTAATTGATTTTATTCAATGAAGGTAGGAATAATATTCACCTTTGCGACTTTGAAATTGTTAAGTCAAATCCACGTTAGAATAGTACTCGCAAAACTTCACAAGTGTCAAGTCTCCTGTCGATTCACACGAACCTTTTTTTTCCTTTAAAGCTTTCTCTAATGGAAGCTAATGGACCTTCCAAATTTCCAGCTCCAGGATCTTGAAATAAAGATCCAATCTTTATTGATCAAGAACCTTTCTTGATGAACAAGATGAATTCTTTCTTTTCTTCAGGATCCAATTAAGAAGACAAAAGAAGAGAGAGATGGGTGTGACCGTACACCTCAAGGAGAGAGAGGGGAGGGAGTGAGGTTTGAGGAGAGGGGAGAAGTTTCCAAATCTAGAAAATTCTGAAAAATTTTCTTATATCCAAAGCCTTGGATGTCCACCCCTTTTATAGGCTTCATTGGTTGCTTGCAACAAAAGTTTCCTAATCCTTATCCAATAAGGATACCTCAATTTCTTTCTAATTCTTGATTTCTCCTAATCCAATTAGGATTAATCATTAATAGAAACTAACCTTATCCATTAGTGACCAACTAATCTTATCATTATCCTAATCCAATTAGGATTCCTTGATTAGCAAGAAACTAATAGAATCCTTGTCCAACAAGGAATCTTTAATTAGTAACTAACTCTAACTAACTAACTAACCTTATCCAATAAGGATATTAGTTATTAGAAACTAATTAAATAAATAATAACAATTATTATTTTCTCCATGAAGTGGGCGTCCCACCCTAGGTGGGTTCCACTCCACACGCCTAAAGGGTTCCCAAAACCCTCTTGGTCAGTTGAATTATTCTTTTATAATAATTCTCAATGGGACCTACCCATTTGGTTTTTCACATCCAATGTGATTCCACCTTTTAGAGCTTCATTATACCATATGGTGATTACTTAGAGAAATTAATTAATTTAATTATAAATTAAATTAAATACTTTGAAAAGGTCCTTGTGTGTGGGATCTAAAGGGATCTCCTATTTCTGGTTGTGGGACCAAGTACTTCACCTTTTTGGTTGAAGCATTGTCACTAGGAAACACCTTTCCTATACTCCATTAGGATCATAGAATGTTATCTAAGTCCCTGGACTTCCACCAATCACAATTAATCTCCATTAACACAATGTGATTAACCTCCAGAAATTAGAGAATTGCTTGTAAGTACCATCTCACAATATATTTACAAATAAATCATTCCACATTCCGATATCACTTGTAAGCTTCCGGGATTGGAACAATTCCACTGTCTTAGTTCCTAGCTTATGAATAGAACCTTTTCTCATTATTACTTTTCATTGAACTGAACCTCCAAAACACTTTTGAAGAAACATTAGAAAAGAACTGACATATATATATATATATTTTTCCATATTAAAAATATCAACTTCGATAAAAACCATTTTACCGAAAAGCACCAGTACTGGATTTAACAGTTCAGTTCAACAAATATCATCTTGATATCATTATCTCCAATTAAGGAGTTGTGGATTCCTTATTGAGTGTTTACACACTTCTCCAAACATAGTGTACATGACCCAACGTACCCGGAGTTAGTCCTGTGTATTGGACATTGCCGATTGGCACATCAAAGCCATATAGATAAATGTCTGAGAAGATGTTAACCTCTCAGGTCTAAGGACAATTTGTCAAATGGATAACCCTAATACAATCTGACAGTGTATTTCATAGGGTATCCACTAGTGATCCCATTCATTATTATGTACTTGCTACATATACTCACATGTTAGTCAAGAGTCACCACTCTCTATGAATGAGATTCATCACACTATCTCATAGAACTACACATGTGCAAGCCATGATGAAGTACGGCGCCCAACCAGTACTCTAGAGGCTTCGAACAATATTAGGTTTACAAGGAACCGAAAAATCATATCTCCTCGCAACCTTTGCATTATTTTCCTACAATGTTACCTATGGAACTTTATGTCTTCATCATATGAGACAGTAGTTAATATAAATACCCTTTATAGTTGGTTGTGTGAATATGATGTTTATCTAATCAACATAGAAAAGTCTCTTATTGGCTTTCGAGGGCATATATGTCCAACAATCTCCCACTTGCACTCTAAGCCAATTAGATGTAATACTCATCTTCTCAGTGATGTTTCTCAAACACCAATTGAGACATAACTTAATATGTATGGGTCTGTCATGTTTGCTTTATCACAACTATTGTAGTGATGCAATAACACTTGCACCTCTTGCAAATTTATTATCAATAGCCATAGTCTTAAAAGACTAAACAAAAATGATACTGTCCAACAATCATTTTCAGAAGTTAACATGCTTGTGCTTTACCATTATGCAATGCTTCGGACTAATCTGACCAATATCTTATCACATCAACATGTGATGAATATCCGGTCTAGTACAAGTATACTTTCTCAACATATCCCATATCTAAGAGAAACTAATTCTAATCCATAATGGTAGAAACTCTTTACAAGCTTTCAAAGTGATTCCCTTCTCGGAACACCTTAGAGACGAGTTCATTTCTTTCATTGAGCAAACTTTGAGACTTTGAGCCAATCACAATACTTTGAGCACAATACTTAAAAATCAAAACCAAAACATCGAGCAAAACCTCTTTCCAAAACAAAGTCCGATTACAACTCCTTTTCAAAACCCGAATCCTTCTTTGCGGCAAAAACCATTTCTCTTCCATCCTTTTGATTGAACAAAACCCAACATACAAGTGCAAGTAATCAATTGTGTACAAGATATAAACAAGAGTTTCAAGTATAAATTATCTAAATCATAGTTTACCAAGAACGAATCCAAGACCTTAATCCCTCAAAGAAATCTACCCAAAACGTAAAGCTTAGAACTAAATATAACTACACTAAGTTTAGTAGAGTGTATCTACTTTTCTTAAATCAAAAATTTGATCTAAGCTAGTTGAGAAAGGTTGAGAAGCAAGAAAGACTCCTTCTTTGTTGAGAAATCAAATGTCAAGAACACCAAAAATCATAAACCCAACTCCTTTTTCCTTCTTCCTCTTTCCTCTCTTCTCTTTCTCTCTTTTTCTTCTTTTCTTGCTCAAGGGTGGTGTAAACCCTAAATCCTACAAAATTGGGTCTTTATAGACCCAATTGGGTCCATGGGAAACACCCAAAAGGTCCCCAAGTGAATAGTAGGTCGGCCAAGGTAAAAACAGCATGATCGGTTGACCGGTAGAGAGGTCCGGTCGACTGGTCAAAAGACCTCTCTCTGCCTGAAAAAACCCATACAAAATTTCGTGCATTCGGTCAACCGGTCAAGAGGGTCGGTCGACCGGTCAAGGTTGGGTCGACCGGTAGCAAAATCGGTCGACCGCTTTTGCCTGTTTTCTTCCCTTGTTCTTTTGTTTTTGGCCTGTGCTTTAGTCTTTTCCCTTCTTCTATTTACTCCTATACTTATTTTAATTTAAAACATTTAAGTTAATGTTCATTAACTTTAAGTTTTCAATTAAAATAAGAAAGTACCCCCCATTCGAATCGAATAAAAATACTTAGAAAATCCAATTCCTTAAAACTCAAAATCTGTTTTTCCAGTTCTAGGCAAAACACGATAAATCCGGTTCGTCGTAAAATTTTCCATTGCCCGGGAATCCATTCTAAACATGTGAATAAAATCCCATCAAATTACGTGAGCATAGTTAACATACAAACAACCATTACCGGTACTTTTTATCTCAAAATTCAGAAATTTTCATTACATGATCACTATTCACAGGCTATGAAAGTGAGATCCGGGGTTCTACACACCATGTCAGTTGGATCGTGTCCTATTATTATTAAAAATACAATTTTTTTTTTCATGGCTAGATAGTTCATAAAGTTTTTTTATTTTTAAACAAACCCTTAAGTCAAGTTTCTATACCCAAAATGCCCTCAAATATTTTCCTATAGTTAAAATGTCTTAAATATTTTTTTAGTTTCCAAAATGCCCCTAAGTCAAATTTCTTTACCCAAAATGCCACTCACAAATTCTATAATTCAAAATGCTCCTCAACTTTCCTATATTTCATTTTCTTTATTTCTAAAATGTCCCTTCAGTTTATATACCCAAAATGCTCTCAATTTGTTCTATACACCAAATGCCCTAAAGCTTTTTGGTTCTCCAAATGTCCCTACATCGTGCATCTATACCCAACGAGTCCCTCACAATTTTTTATCCAAAATGTACCTCAACTTTCTATACCCAAAATATTTCTTAGAAAAATTCCCAAAATGCCCTTTCTAGGTTCCCTCTTCCAAGTCTCTCTCCCCCTCCCCTCTCTTTCACCTGCATCCCACATGCGGCCCACTAGTTCAACATAATGATTTTCCCATCACATGACTTGTTCTCCAAACTCTAGCTCTCATTTTTTTTGGTGCACTCGGTCTCATGTTGGGAAAGCGGAATTTAGCTTGCTGTGGGAACTCTAGCTCTAGCTGAAGAACAAATCAATGCAAGAACGAATAAAATAATGGGAAATGCTCTATTTGGGCCTTAAGTTTTGAAAAAACCTAAAAATAGGTTTTCTTTTTACAGTTTTATTTTTGTAGGTTTCTTCTCATTCAAGTGGAGGGTTAAATTCTTTTTTGGACAAATATACTCTTTTATGCAGAGAAGGAAGACGAAAAAAAGAAGAAAGAGGAAGATGAAGAAAGAAGAAGGAAGAAAATGAGGGGACGGAAGAAGATGGAATTCTAAAGCGTGAATCATTCTTTTAAAATATAATACGAAAAATATTATATACTTTAAGTACTGGAAGATGAAACCACATTTATTCCGTTATTTTAACCTTTTCTCTCGAATTTTTTTATATAGCGAAAAATATATTATATCGAAGTTTTTTTACGGTATATATGAAATTTTTTTCAATACATGAAAAAAAGGTTTAGATATATCATAAAAAAAAGTTAGATATATTTTTTTTTTTAAAATAGATATATTGAAAAAGAGTTTAGATATGTCGAGATATACAAAAATTCGATATATCTAACTTTTAATTCGATATATCGAAAAAAAAAAAAGTTTAGATATATCGGAAAAAAATTAGATATATCAAAAAAAGTTTAGATGTATCGAAAAAAAAATTATAGATGTCAAAAAAAAAGTTTAGATATATCGAAAAAAAGTTTTGATCTGTCGGGATATAAAAAAGTTTGATAAATCTAACTTTTATGTTGATTATCGAAAAAAAATCGATATATCAAAAACCAAAATAGATAATCTAATTTTTTTTCGGTATAGCATTATTAATGAATTGAATATATAGGTAGTATTTTTTAATGGTAGACAATAGAATTGAAAAAAAAATTTGATTCTTTATCTTTCTTCTTCTTCTTCTTCTTTTTCTTCCTCCGTTATTCTTCATGTTCCTCAGTTGTTGTATTGAGTCCGCACCATACACGTGCAGAGACTTACAGAAATAAATCCCCCAAATGGGAGCCTATAAAGAGGTTTTTTTTAAAATATGTACGGAACATATTTTAGGCATTTTCCCTAATATAAAAAGTTGCAATTTGTCAAAATAGTCAAAAATCAAAAAAATCAGTGCATGCATGAACATTAGAACATATCAACCTTGTATTAGAGCATGAACAAATCAAACTCTTATTAAAGAAAAGATAGAGAAACAAATTGAAATTGTTAAAATAGTCAAAAGTCAAATGAAAAAAAAAGACAGTTGAGTGAATGATTGGTCCCTCCACTAAACAATAATAATGTTAATGCGTCTAAGTTCCCCGTTAGCATCTCTTGGACCACAAATCTACTCTTGAAGTGAATCATGGACAGTAATTTGGAGTTTAACTATCAACAGGAGCTCAACTTCAAAAGAAATCGGGGGCTCTCTAAGAACCGCCTCTCTCTTTAAAAGAGAGGCTATTTCGCTCAACTGGCTTATTTTAAAATAAAAAGAGAAGTGCTTAGCGGAACCATGGGTCCGTTTCCTATCTAACCCCGTGTCCAGGGGCGGAGCCAAAAATTTTTCATTGGGGTGCCGGCCGCCGAAATACATGTATAAAAAGAATTAATGGATTTGAGGTATGAAATTTGGGGGTTCGGGGCGTAGCCCCCAAGAAATTTTTTTTTGGCTAATATTTTTATTTTGAGATTTTTTTTCCCCGGTAATGTCCTTGAGGTCCCCACTCGTCCCAATTGATACCCCTTAACTAAGGTTAAGATTCACCCACCTATCCTTGGATTTAAAAAAATATAACAATTTTTATTTCAAACCCTAGCTAAATTTTACTAACTCCCAAGGTTAAACAAATTTTGATGTTTTTTTTTCTACAAACTAAGGATAAGTAGGTGAACCCTAAGATTGGTTGAGTCAATTGGGAAATGTGGTGACCTAAAGGGCATAACCGGACTCCATTGGAGGGCTCACTATATATTTGACAAAAAAATTGGGGGGCACATATATAAGACAAAATAATTTTGGGGGCCCAAAGTACATTAAAAAAATTATAAACATTTGAGGGGACCACCACTACATACCAAATCATGAAGGGATTACAAAAAATTTGAGAGGCCACCCCCCGCCCCCTGGCTTCGCCCTTGCCCGTATCAACGTGTCCCTTTTAACATCCCTTTAACCCTAGTTAAACTTAACTAAATTAGAACTAAGATCTTTTTAAGAAAAAAATTTGAAAAACTATGATTGGATTGCTTAACCTTAGGGATGAGTGAATACTAAGCAAGTAAGTAAGTATATAATATTGGGGTGTGGACTAAGATTTTTTTTAAAAATGCATTTCCCAAAAAAAAACATGCAATATTTATGCTTGTTTTGGGGGTGCTCCGGATATCTTTTCTGTTGGCCGACTTAAAACTCACTCTCCCCCCTTGTTAAGGCAATAATCTTCTCCTCAGGTGAAGACAGACTACTGCTCATTGCTCTCACAAAGCCCTTTTAGCTGTCCTTGAACTATGGTTAGTACTTTTCAACCTCTATGGTTAAAAAATATTAATTTTCTCTAAGAACCAAAGTTAGATGTTTTAACTTTAAGGGTTAGTGATTAACCAAAGTTAATGAGAGTTAAAAAGGGACCCATGGACAGAAAAAGGGATGATCCAACAGCTAGGAGGCAATTGTTTTTCTTTTTTAAGGGCAAAAGACAGAATTTGGGTAGTTTCACACAAACTTCTTGTATTTTTGCATCCGAAAAAAGGGAGTGGACTAGCACCATAGCACCCCTTTGATTACAAATTGCAATATTTAGATTGAGAATTTTGACATTTCTAGATTGGGAGAAAAGGTCATTCGCCAACCCCATAGCCTTCAAGGTGGAACGTGGTTACGCGTGAGGTCAACATGTGTCCCTTAACTCTTAGGACTCAACAATCTAACCCTAAGAGTTAAAAATTCTCAATTAAAGTTAAAAGTATTTTAAATATTTTTTTTTCTGAAAACCCAGGTTAGAATGTTGAAGTCTAAGGGTTAGTGAATCTTAAACACAGTTAATAGGGGTTAAAAAGGATACGTGTTACACAAGATTGCCAATATCAATTAGTTTTGGTTAGATTTGATGAGTATATTTTGTATTTGAATGTATTAATCACCTTTATCTAAACCCTTGGCGTCATTGTAATAATTATATTGGGGCCACTGTAATAGTTATCCAGTATTCACATTCTGTCTTTCCAATCACATGACTTGTTCTACAAACTCCAGCTCTTTTTAAAGAACAAATCAATGGGTGCATGAATAAAATAAGAGATTAACAGTTGTGGATTTGTCAAAATAGTTAAAAAGTCAAAAAAAAAAAAAAAAATGCATGCATGAACAGATCAACCTATCAATGGATATATGTATGAAGAGATCAACCTATATGGAAGAATAGGTCATTTGGCAACCCCATAGCCTTCAAGATGGAAAAGGTCATTTGGTTGAAAAGGTTACAAAGACAGCCCCACACAAATTTTGATGCCCACTAAAAAACGGTGAAGTCTGAGCTTCTCTTTGTATCTTCATTATTATTTGGAGAGTTCCATCTTTTATACATCAACACATCTGCCACAAGGAGAGAGAGAATTATATAGAAATGGGGCTTGTAGCTGTATGTTCCAGGAGTACTTCTCGCAGTTCCTATGCAGGTATTATGGTCACCATGATGTTGTTGCTCGCATACATGCCCTGCGAAGCGCATCTATCATCTACATTTTATGACAAAATGTGTCCAAATGCACTCCATACGATCCGGACCTCTATTAGGACTGCCGTTTCGAGTGAGCGTCGAATGGCTGCATCACTCATTCGCCTCCATTTCCATGATTGCTTCGTTCAGGTACTTGTCACCATCGTTGGCTGCCAAATGCTAGTTGGACAATTTCTAGTCTTAGCTTACGATGGTTGTGTTTGTACTTTGTAGGGATGCGATGCATCAATCTTACTTGATGAGGCTGCCTCAACTACAAGTGAGAGGAACGCGCGCCAAAATTTAAATTCAGCAAGAGGTTTTAATGTCATAGAAGCTGCCAAGTCTCAAGTAGAGAGCATTTGCCCAGGAATGGTATCTTGTGCAGACATCCTTGCAGTTGCAGCGCGAGACGCATCTGTTGCTGTGAGTATTTATCTTTTCTCAATATAGGGATCATAGGAAAATTACATAAGGGATGTAAATTTACATATATTTTGAACACAAGTCTTGCACCAATAATCTAAACATTCGATATTCTTGAAACCAGGTGGGTGACCCAACATGGACAGTGAAGCTCGGAAGGAGAGACTCCACCTCTGCAAGCCTAAGCCAAGCTGAGACAGACCTTCCACGCTTTACAGACGGCCTCGAAAAAATCATTTCCTTGTTTGATAACAAGAGTCTCAGTGCAAGAGACATGGTTGCCCTCTCAGGTTTGGACTAGGATACACCATATAATCATTTCCTTGGATTCCAGTTATCACCCTAAGTATTCTCTCTCATCTATGTTTTTCTTACCTTAATTAACCTTTTATTGATATGCAGGTTCGCATACAATAGGCCAAACTCAATGTGTAACCTTTCGTGACAGGATCTACAACAATGCTAGCGACATTGATGCTGGCTTTGCTAGCACTCGTAAGCGCCGTTGTCCTACTAATGATGGAAATGGTAATTTGGCGCCTCTCGATTTGGTGACACCAAATTCTTTCGACAACACTACTTCAAGAATCTAATTCAAAGAAAGGGACTTCTCGAATCGGATCAGGTCCTCTTTAGTGGAGGATCCACAGACAGCATTGTTTCAGAGTATAGCAAGAGCCCTGCAACTTTTAACTCTGATTTCGCGTCTGCTATGGTAAAGATGGGAGATATTGATCCTCTCACGGGATCATCAGGGGTGATAAGGAAGTTGTGCAGTTCAATCAACTAGTTTCTTTCTAAAGTTGGAAGACATTTATGAGAACCAAGTGTCTATATTTCATAAGTTGTGTCTATATTATTTTTTAAGTTTGTAAATCACATGATGATTTTGTATTTTAGGAGCCTATATTTGCTTTGATGTGTCGTATTTTAGTTTTCTATCAAGTGTGTTATAATCAGCACTACTCATTAGTTATATCTTCTTCTATACCATTTTGGCCTTTTGGCTAGAATCAATTATTGTTAAATATTTTTCCTCTGCCTCCTTATTTGGCATTCTTTAACTTTGTCAAGTGTGATATCAAAATATTTCTCTGTCTCTCTCAACTACTTGCATCACAGTTTAGTATAAAGGGAGGGAAGGCTGTCTGCGTTGGCAACACTTTAAATAACGTTTTGATATAAGAAATCTTTTATGCTTCGTTCTTTTGGTGGAACTTATAAAAGTCCAAACATTAATATTTTTGAGCAAAAGGCAAGAGTCTAGAACAAGGGAAGAGGGTTTCTAACCCATTTACACAAATATATCAAGTTCAATTTAATTTGAAGTTCCACATGTATGGTTTTTGGTGAAACTTAAAAAGTTCCATATTTGTAGAACTTTTGTCGTCGCGACCCAAAATACCCCTAGAAGATAGGAGACCTTTTGGCACGTGACCTAAATCATATCATACCATCCTGTGCAATACTCAAGGAATACAAATAGTGAAAACTGAAAATTTCTAAATAATGTCAACTGTACATGTATCCAAATTTGAACCAATAGAGTTTTAACAAAGTAAAATTCTAAAGCGGACATACCCGCTTATCAAAATACACAAATCTCTCCCTCGCCCTCTCAATAATAGTCTCAAGCAGATGATTCATAGTAGGCTCAGGCTCGTAGTATTCCTCCTCCACCCAAGGCTCGGGGTCAACATCAAATGGACCTGCCGATGATAACAAATCGATTGAGCATGAAATACCTGGCATATACAAACCACTAGATAATATATCATAATTTCACATGCTTCACATGGTCAGTTCATAGAATACACATGCATTGAAAACACATGAGGAAACCTCTTAGCAAATACACATGTGCAATACGATAAAACACATACACTTATCATTAAAAATCATATTTTTCTTTTCTTTTATCTCTTTTAAGGCACATTGAACCTTTTACTTACTTTACACTTGACTTTACGGAAGTGTACACATGACTTTGACTAATGCTCTACCTAGAGTGGTAGAAGTCCATTAGCATTCACATACATTTCAATCATGACTAATGTTTTAGTTAGAGTGATAGAAGTCCATTACCAGTTTCATCCACCTCCCAGTGGATATCTTTGCAAATAATTTACCCTAAACAAATGACAAATGCTCTACCTAGAGTGGTAGAAGTCAATTTGCATTCTTCCCACACATAGCTTCATTTGGGACTAAATGACTACTGCTCTACCTAGGATGGTAGAAGTCCATTATCATCCTCCCGATACATCTTACTTTCTTCATCATCTTTTACTTTACTTTGTCGATACACATAAAAACTCAATCATGCACTACGAGTGTCATATACAATTGTGAGTGAATATGGTAAACAAATAACACAAGGCACATGCTTTTTTATATATATATATAAAAACCACTCAAAGAGAGTGGGGGGTTTGGAAGACCCCTACCAGTTTATTGATACAAGAAAAGGAGGGGAACATAAAACCTTACCCCTACAAAAACACCAAAAATAGGGGGGACATAAAACCATAACCCTTAAGAAGACACAAAAGGAAAGGGGAATTGAAAACCCACAACCCTAAACAACACACAAAACTCAACAAAGACAATACAAAAACCACCTTAATACAATCTAATATTTCCCAGACCCTCTAATATTTCCTAGACCCACTTTATCAAGAAACTGAAGAGCTCTGAGATGAGGAGGGCTTTCTTGACTAGGAAGAATCCAACCTGAGAGATGAAGATCACATCCATAATTTGCTAGAAAATCCGCTATCTGATTAGTTTCCCTGAAAATATGAGTTATAGAGGAGAATATGGACTTAACTTTGTTAATTTTTTTATTCCAATACCACACAGACCATGGATGTTGACAAATACCATTCCAGGCTTCCACAATACATTTGGAGTTAGATTCTACCCCGATCTGCATAAACCCAAAAGATTGGCAAAGAGAAATACCATCGAGAAGGGCTCTAGTCTCAGCAACATAATTGGAGCATTGACCATAATTGTCCAAGTCTGATCTCCAAAACTGATCTCCATAGTTATCTTCTCCACTTCGGGATCTACTACCGATGAAAGGGGATCTGCTTTATTAGAATCAATAACCAACACTGATTGGGTATTCACATTATTATCAAGTCCTTCTTCTCTCATAATCCCCTCTCTCGAAGCTTGATTATCATCCATCTTCCTTGCAGGATCTTGTTTTCCAAATCTTTTTGCAACCCATTTTGCAATAGATTCTTTGTTGTTGATCACCGGAGGGCAAAACCCTCTACTGTTATTGTTAACCGCATCTACCCCGGATAGTTTTTCTGGGATTATCAAATCTTTTCTACTATTGCCTTCTTGTTTATCCTTACCAGGTCTATCAAACTTCTGATTAGAGGAGGTTTTCAATGCAACTTTGCACTTAGTATAGTGATGCCCAAGTTTATTGCAGAATGGGAAAAATGCTGAGTCTTTCTCGTATATAATTTTTTGCCATCTCCCAGTCGTTCCGACCCCAACTAGAATCTGGATAGTTTTTCTTTGTTCACATCAACCTCCACGCAAATTCTTGCTAAGCTTGGCCTTGAGCGATTTCTTGTAGGAGCATCAACTAACAGAACTGTTCCAATCAAATTGCCGATTGCACTTAAATCTTTTGGATTGAATAGGTTTATGGGAAGACTGCGAAGATTAATCCAAATTGGAACTATTGATGGCTCTATCTCGGATATAAAATAAGAGGACCACTTTAGGAACCGGACCAGTTTACCATCAATATACCCATATTCTTTCAGCCAAATTGTAATGTAATCCGATTCCAAGGAGAAACAAATAATCAAGTGCCTGGCATCCAATATAGCTACCGAGAAATCCATTTTCGTATGGAAAGATGATTGAATGAACTCTTTTATCTTCTTTGCCGGGGGTCTCCCATACGCACATTTACCGATTAGAGTTTTGAATTGGGAAGCCGAGACCTCTAGTTCATCCGGAGAGTAATAGAGTCCTAGTTCTCCTTGGAAAAACCCTCCCTTTTTGATGTCCGGCATATTACCTATCCTAAAGTCGTCATTCCTGTTCCCTTGGATGAAGACATCTGGTGTTCTACCAACTACATGAGCGTAAGAGGATACCAAATCCAGCAGCTTGGAAGAAGAACCACCCCCCACGACGGCCAAAGCTATCCTATCTTCCATGAAACCCTAACGCAGGTTCTAATTTTGGGTTGCTAACATGCACCTAAGAAAAAAAAACTACTAACTTGCTCCTCCAGAGCTCAAAAACCCTCGCAAGGCCTTGGCATGTGACTTACTTGAGTTAATCCATTTAGAGAGCAATATAAGTAGGCTAAAACCTGAACTTAAAATTTTCTTCATTAAATAACGTTTGATACCTCAAACAAACTTCAATGAAAATTAATAATCAACCGAACATAATAAAATTGAATCATCCATCGTGATCCTTAACTGTCAAAACAAACTAAACTAAACGTAAATCCTTCATAAAGTCATTTGCAATCTCCTTGGAATTCAAATAAATACTAATAAACCAAATTCAGCAATAAGACCATCGATCAAGATCTCGTTCTTCTTCGGGATGATCACCTGTTTCTTCAATGTACTCTTCCTCTTCCCATGGTCAGGGTGCACAAAAGTCAAATTCAGAACTTGCCGACAATGAAATTATCGCCTGAGTAACAAAGTCATTCCATGTATATGATAACCCATAGTAACAATATCATAAACATTGACATGCATACAATTAACAATTCAACTCAGTTCACATACATAAATTAGAGTGCGAAAAACATGTGCGTTCATTATGTCATTTTCTTTCTTACTTTGTTACTGTATAATATATAACAATATGCAATGTGTATATAACTTGAAATACTGCTTTACCTATTATGGAAAGGGTATACTATACTTTACTTACCGTGATACCTCCCTTCGTACATTATCCGGCACGAATGGATTACTTAGCACATTATCCAGTGCGACGACTTAATTTGTGCCCTTAAGTCATTTTGATGGTAGTCGGTCCGTGTAAAACTCGTCATACTTTAATGCTTACGTGTATCTTTTCTCTCTTACTTCTTACTTCACTTTGGTCTTACTTGTGCTCTTAGTAGTGTCCTTAAAATTTATCTATGTGCTTGTGTGTGTTTTACAATCATGCGTGCATGTATAAACAATGACTTTTAACTCAAGGTCATAAATCGTACTTTAACAAACATGAACAATAAATCTTAACATCATCAACATAGTTTCATTGCATAATACATAAAAATCACATTAACATAAATCCCTAACTTCACCAAAATTCATTATTGTCATCCAACACATTCAATCCATCCAATTCAACTCCAGAAATTCATCCCTTCTCCAGATACATTCACGTAACTTCACCAAAATAAATGAATACATAAAAAAAATATTGTTCAATCATAAAATACAATATTTAGAAGGTTATTCACATCATACTTTAATCATTCATGAGAATATTTATAAGGATTGATAAAAACTCTTGATTTTCATTTATTCATGTTCTTTACATAGATCTCCTTCTTAAATTGCATATTTTAATTTAATATTCATGAAATTGAGAACTAGAGACAATTATTTACCTTTCTTGATCGCTTCCCTATGATCTTATGCTTAAGAATGCCTTGGATCTCGATTTCTAGGCATTCTTTCTTCTTAAGTTGAAAGCCCTTGCAAACCCTAGGTTTTTCTCCTTTTTCATTCTTCTCAAAAGCCTATAATATTTTTCTAACCTAAGGTTCCCGAAATAAAGAGTTTATATAGGTTGTAGAATTCTAACACTCTTTAAACTGCTAAAATCTTGACTTTTCGTGTTTTTGGACGAGCCCTGCGATCTATCGCCCACTTACTATGATCGATCGTAACTCAGAAATTTTTGGGAACCTTTCGGGTTTCCCTATGATCGATCATTATGACACTAGCGAATGATCACTCCTTGCGATCGATCAGATTGGGATCTTGCGATCGATCGATACTGGTGCCCTATATTTTCGACAACATTATGTTCTTAGTCTGATCAATCGTGTGATCGATCGGTACTGGTATTTTTTTTTAAAAGTCTTTTGATACTTTTTATTAGCTTCGATTTCATGCAATTAGATCATCAAAACAGGCTAAAAAGAGCAAAATAATTGGGTTTCTACTTCTAAACATCTCACATTAATTTTCATAGGAATACATGCATTAAAATCAGTCACACATTTTTAGGAAATTCATAAAAATAGCACGAAAACTGAGGAAATAAATTCGGGTCTCTACACAAAAAAAATCAATGTATGCATGAACAGATGAACCTTTTATTAAACCATGAACAAATCAAAATTTTATGAAACAAAATCTTCTAAGGTGATCACCCCTAAGGTCGCCATGTGTCCCTTTTGACACTCCTTAACTGTGGTTAAGATTCACCACCCTAGGGTTCACCCACCCATCCTTGGTTTTTAGAAAAACAAAATTAACTTTTTTATATAAAAAAATTATTTTTAGGGTTTTTTTAATATTAAATTTTTAAAAAAATAGATATTTTTTTCTAAACACCACGGATGGGTGGATGAATCTTAACCACAGTTAAGGGGTGTCAAAAGGGACACGTGACGACCTCAGGGGTGATAACCGGATTTGCCATAGAAGATTTGGTCTCAACTTTTATTAGAGAAAAAGAAACAAATTGAAATTGTCAAAACAGTCAACAGTTTAAAGAGGAAAGAAAAAGACAGCTGCGTGAATGCTTAGACCCTGCATTTTAAATAATAATGGAAACGCGTCCAAAATTCTCTGTTACCATCTCTTGGCCCACAAATGTACTCTTGAAGTGAATCATGGAAAGTTTAGAGTTGAACTATGAACAGAGCTCCTCCAGATCAACATAAATCCAGGGCTCTCTACAAAGAATCTTAGATGTAGGGTATTTTATGACATACACAGTTAAAAGAGGGAATTTTTTTCAGCGCGATTTAAAAAAAAATGCATTTCCCAAAAGACCCATGCAATATTTATGCTTGTTTTGGGGCGAGCTTCGGATATCTTTTCAGTGGCCGACTTCTCAGGGCTAAGTATTTTATTACAAGAAAACCCACGGTAGGTTGAGGGTTTTTATGAAAAAAAAATACTAACCCTAATTCTCAACTAGAGTTAAAAAAAATTTTAATAATTTTTTTCTAAAAACTAAGGTTAGATTGTTGAACCCTAAGGATTAGTGAATCTTAATCACAGTTAATAGGGTCAAAAGAGACACGTGTTACGCAAGATTGCCTATATCAATTAGTTTTGGTTAGATTTGAATAGGTTAAATATGCCTGGGTTATGTTTTTGTATTTGAATGTATTAATCACCTTTATCTAAACCCTTGGCGTCATTATAATAAGGAATAATTATATTGGGGCCACTGTGATAGTTATACAATCACATGACTTGTTCTACAAACTCTAGCGAAACCAATTACTTTTATTTTTGCATCCAAAAAAACGGGAGTGGGCTAAGAGCAGCCTAGCACCCGTTTGATTACAAATTGCTATATTTAGATTGAGAATTTTGACATTTCTAGATCTAGATTGGGAGAAAAGGTCTTCGCCAACCCCATAGCTTCAAGATAGAACGTAACGGTTACGCATGCGATGGAATCACAACCACAAGTCAACATGTGTCCCTATTAACCCCTAGATTCAATAACCATTAGGGTTGAACAATCTAACCCTAAGACTCAACTAAAGTTAAAAGTATTTTTAATTAATTTTCTTTTTGAAATCCAAGGCTAGATTGTCCAACCCTATGTTATGTTTGGTTGCAAAGAAAATAGGTGAAAACATGGAAAATAAAAAGAAAATTTTGAATTTCTAATATAGCTTTTAGTTGTGTTTTGTCTAATTTTCTTTTCTTTTCCATCTTTTTTCATATTTTCTCGGCAACCAAACATAGGGTAAATGTAATGAATCTTAACCACAATTAATAGGGGTTAAAAGGAACACGTGCTACACAAGAATTCCTATCTCAATTAGTTTTGGTTAGATTTGATTGGGTTAAGTATGCTTGGATTATGTTTTTGTATTAATCACCTTTATCTAAACCTTGGCGTCATTGTAATAATTATCTTGGGGACACAATGATAGTTATCCAATCACATGACTTGCTCTACAAACTCCAGCTCTTTTTGAAAGAACAAATCAATGAGTGCCTGAATAAAATAAGAGACTAATGTTGTGGATTTGTCAAAAAGTCAAAAAATAAAATAAAAGAATAAATGCATGCAGGAACAGATCAACCTATCAATGGATATATGCATGAAGAGATCAAAATATATGGAAGAAAAGGTCATTTGGCAACCTTATAGCCTTCAAGATGGAAAAGGTCATTTGACTGAAAAGGTGACAAAGAAAGCCCCACACATATTTAGATGCCCACTATAAAATGCTGAACCCTGAGCTTCTCCTTTTATTATTTGGAGAGTTCCATCTTTTGTAAATCAACACTAACATCTGCCACAAGAAGAGGAAGAATTATATAGAAATGGGGCTTGTTGCTGTATGTTCCAGGAGGGCTTCTCGCAGTTCCTCTGCATGTTTTATAGTCACCATGTTGCTGTCGCTCGCATACATGCCATGCGAAGCGTATCTATCATCTACGTTTTATGACAAAATGTGTCCAAGTGCACTCAATACGATCCGGACTTCTATTAGGACGGCCGTTTCACGTGAGCGTCGAATGGCTGCATCACTCATTCGCCTCCATTTCCATGATTGCTTCGTTCAGGTACTTGCCATGTTTTTCTCTGGTTTGTGGGCTGCCAAATGCTAGTTGGACAAGTTCTAGTCTTAGCTTACGATGGTTGTGTTTGTACTTTGTAGGGTTGCGATGCATCAATCTTACTTGATGAGGCTGCCTCAGCCACAAGTGAGAGGAACGCGCTCCAAAATTTACGTTCAGCGAGAGGTTATGAAGTCATTGAAGCTGCCAAATCTCAAGTAGAGAGCATTTGCCCAAGAGTGGTATCTTGTGCAGACATCCTTGCAGTTGCAGCGCGAGACGCATCTGTTGCTGTGAGTATTTATTTTTGCTCAATATAGGGATCATAGGAAAACTACATAAGGGATGTAAGTTTACATATATTTTGAACACAAGTCTTGCACCAATAATCTAAACATTAGATATTCTTGAAACCAGGTGGGTGGCCCAACATGGACAGTGAAGCTCGGAAGGAGAGACTCCACCTCTGCAAGCCTAAGCCAAGCTGAGACAGACCTTCCACGCTTTGCAGACGGCCTCGAAAAAATCATTTCCTTGTTTGATAACAAGGGTCTCAGTGCAAGAGACATGGTTGCCCTCTCAGGTTTGGACTAGGATACACCATATAATCATTTCCTTGGATTCCAGTTATCACCCTAAGTATTCTCTCTCATCTATGTTTTTCTTACCTTAATTAACCTTTTATTGATATGCAGGTTCGCATACAATAGGCCAAGCTCAATGTGTAACCTTTCGTGACAGGATCTACAACAATGCTAGCGACATTGATGCTGGCTTTGCTAGCACTCGTAAGCGCCGTTGTCCTACTAATGATGGAAATGGTAATTTGGCGCCTCTCGATTTGGTGACACCAAATTCTTTCGACAACAACTACTTCAAGAATCTAATTCAAAGAAAGGCACTTCTCGAATCGGATCAGGTCCTCTTTAGTGGAGGATCCACAGACAGCATTGTTTCAGAGTATAGCAAGAGCCCGGCAACTTTTAACTCTGATTTCGCGTCTGCTATGGTAAAGATGGGAGATATTGAACTTCTCACGGGCTCATCCGGAGTGATAAGGAAGTTGTGCAGTGCAGTCAACTAGGTAGTTTCTTTCTAAAGTTGGAAGACATTTATGAGAGCCAAGTGCCTATATGTCATAAGTTGTGTCTAAATTATTTTTAAAGTGTAAATCACATGATGATTTTGTATTTTAGGCGCCTATATTTTCATTTGTGTCATCTTTTTGTTTTCTTTCAAGTGTGTTATAATCAGCACCCGTTTGTAATATGTTCTTCTATACCATTATCGGTCTTTTGGCTAGAATCAAATGTTGTTAAATGTTCTTCTTCTACCTCCTTATTTTTCATTCTTTAACTTTGTCAAGTGTGATATATCAGAATATCTGTCTCTCTCAACTACTTGCATCACAGTTAATATAAAGAGAGGTAATTAAGGCCTTCTGCATCGGCGACGCCTTAAATAAGGTTTTGATCTAATAATTCTTTTAGGCTCCATTCTTTTGGTGAAAGTTTTAAAAGTCCGGATCATTAATGTTTTGGAACAAGAGGCAAGAGTCTAGAACAAGAGGAGAGAGAATACTTGGGGTGTCATAACCATATTCTTACTAATATAAAGAGGATGCCCCTAGTCAACACGTTTGATTGAATCTTTTTGTGTAATTCTCAAACTACCATTTGCTCTTTAGATAATGAAAAACTTTTGATTGAATGTTTACTTAATTCTCATACTACCCCTCACTCAACTATCTATTAGGCTTGAAATTCTCTATGGATATAACTGAGTCGGTTACGCCTAAGGTTGCCATGTGTCCCTTTTAACACTTTAATTGTGGTTAAAATTCACCCATCCTTAGGGTTGACACACTTTTCCTTGGATTATATAGAAAAAAAATGAAAAAAAAAATTTAACCCTAAGAATTAGTGAATTTTAACTAGGATTTAACAAAATTAATACTTTTTTCCTAAAAATCAAGAATAGGTGGGTGAACTTTAGGGGTAGATGAATCTTAACCACAATTAACGGTGTCAAAAGAGATGCGTAGCAACCTCAAGGGCATAATCAGACTCCAACTGTGTTATAATCAGCACCCGTTTGTAATATGTTCTTCTATACCATTATCGGTCTTTTGGCTAGAATCAAATGTTGTTAAATGTTCTTCCTCTACCTCCTTATTTTTCATTCTTTAACTTTGTCAAGTGTGATATATCAGAATATCTCTGTCTCTCTCAACTACTTGCTTCACAGTTAATATAAAGAGAGGTAATTAAGGCCTTCTGCATCGGCAACGCCTTAAATAAGGTTTTGATCTAATAATTCTTTTAGGTTCCATTCTTTTGGTGGAAGTTTTAAAAGTCTGGAACATTAATGTTTTGGAACAAGAGGCAAGAGTCTAGAACAAGAGGAGAGAGAATACTTGGGGTGTCATAGCCATATTTTTACTAATATAAAGAGGATGCCCCTATTCAACACGTTTGATTGAATCTTTTTGTGTAATTCTAAAACTACCATTTGCTCTTTTCTCATCTTCTTATAGATAATGAAAAACTTTTGATTAAATGTTTACTTAATTCTCATACTACCCCTCACTCAACTATCTATTAGGCTTGAAATTCTTTATGGATATAACTGAGTCAGTTACGCCTAAGGTTGCCATGTGTCCCTTTTAACACTCTAATTGTGGTTAAAATTCACCTATCCTTAGGGTTCACACACTTATCCTTGGATTATATAGAAAAAAATGAAAAAAAAAAATTAACCCTAAGAATTAGTGAATATTAACTAGGGTTTAACAAAATTAATACTTTTTTCCTAAAAATCAAGAATAAGTGGGTGAACTTTAGGGGTAGATGAATCTTAACCACAATTAAGGGTGTCAAAAGAGATGCATAGCAACCTCAAGGGCATAATCAGACTCCAACTGTGGTCAAGATTCACCCATCTCTAGGGTTCACCCACTTATTCTTGATTTTTAGAAAATAATATTTTTTTAAACCTTGGTTAAAATTCACTAACTCCTAAGGTAAAATTTTTTTTCATAGAAGGTAAATCGGCCACATTAAAATTACCTTCTGGGGAGGTCCGTTTGATATCCAAAATCTTTTTTTTTTCTAGAAACCAAGGATAAGTGGGTGAATCTTAATCACAGTTAAGGAGTGTTAAAAGGAACACAGGGCGACCTTAGTGGCATAACCGCGCTCTCTTGGAAAAATGCTCCAAAGAAGAATATCTCGCCAAGGCCCCGCCCGCCCCCTTTCTTTGTTATACCCAAAATGTCTCTAAAGCTTTTTAGTTCTTAAAATGTCCCGACGTCATATTTCTATAAGTAACGAGGCCCTCACAATTTTTTTAACCAAAATTTTCCTCAAGTTTCTATACCCAAAATATTTCTTAATTTTATTTTGAAATGCTCCCCTTCTCCTCTCTCTCTCTCTCACCGCACGTGCTGCCCACTAGTACTAATATAAAGAGGATACCCCATGTTCTTGATTCAATCTTTTGTAATTCCAAAACTCTCCTTTGCTCTTATGAGATAAAATTTTGCAAAATTCTCAAACTACCCTTATCATAATCATTATATAAGACAAATAATTGAATGTTTGTTAAAAAAAAAAAACTGAATGTTTTCTTAATTGACATACTATCCCTCACTCATCTATCTATTAGGCTTTAAATTCTCTACGGTTATAACTGGACTCCTTGGAGTCCAGTTATACCACTGAGGTCACCATGTGTCCCTTTTTAACACTCTTTAACTGTGGTTAAGATTCATCCATCCCTAAGGTTCACACACTTACCCTTGAATTTTAGAAAAAAATAATGATGAATTTTTTTTAACCCTAAGAATTAGTGAATTTTAACTAGGGTTTAAAAAATTAATTCTTTTTTCCTAAAAACCAAGCATAGGTAGATGAACTCTAGGGGTAGATGAATCTTAACCACAGTTAAGGGGTGTTAAAAGAGACACATGGCAACCTCAAGGATGTAATGAGACTCCAACTGTGGTTAAGATTCACCGACCCCTAGGTTCAGCCACTTATTCTTGGTTTTCAGAAAAAAAAATATATATATATTAATTTGTTTTAAACCTTAGTTAAAATTTGCTAACTCCAGTGCATAAAAATCAACAATAAGTGGGTGAACTCTAGGGATGTGTGAATTTTAATCACAATTAAGTAGTGTTAAAAGGGATACATGGCAACCTCTTGGCAAAATACTCTGAAAGAAGAATGTCTTGTCAAGGCCCCGCTTGCCCCCTTTCTTTGCTATACCCAAAATATCTCAAAGCTTTTAGTTCTTAAAATGTCCCAACATCATATTTCAATAAGCAATGTGTCTTTCACAATTTTTTTTATCCAAAATGTCCCTCAAGTTTTTATACCCAAAATATTCATTAATTTTTGGTCCCTCTTCCTAGCCTCTCTCCCCTTCTCTCTCACATGTATCCCACGTGCGGCCAGTAGAGTAGTATATATATGACAAGTAGTGGTAAAGCTAATTGTTCCTCTTTCATTTTTCTTTGCTTTGATCTTTACTTGATGTTGATGGAAAAATCCACACATACCGAAAACTAATAACAATTTACTTTGATCTTGACGAGAAATGCATGGAAAAATCCACGAACACACTCAAATATATAAAAATGAAAAAATTTAAAAAAAAAATGACAAGCTCCACAATCTTGCTATAAAAGTTAAAATGAAAAAAAAAAAAAACAATTGAAAAGGCTTAGCAAAAAGCGTCGTCAAAACTCTTTGAGCAGTGTGGAGAACATTAAGTGCACCATTACCATATCGTGGAGAACATTAAGTGCACCATTATCAATTGAATAAGTGCTTCCAATTGCCAGTGATCTATGATGACCCAAACGGAATCAAGACCATCACTAGTCCTTGGAAATCCTGATACAAAATCCAATTGAGTAGTGAAACCATTGGGTTTCATTCGAAAGCTTTCAATGGAGCTGTTACCCACAAACATGAGGACCTTTTGACTATTCACTGGTTCCCCAAGTATTATCATTTTGTCCATTGCTCGCACCTCTACTTAGTCATTCAAAGCCATTTGAGTCCCATCCATTTCGTTCCTGAGATTTGCCTTGCAATCTTTAGTAGCCTTTTGAGAATTGTTGCCGGAGACTATCAATGAGACCAGAACATCAAGAGGAGAAAAGGCTAAGTTCTCCATCTAGTTCATGGTCTGAAATTTGGCATAGAGTGAATATCTACTTCATCTTAGCCAGTATCCATATGACAAATCTAACTGTTCAAAGCTTACTGCGTTAGTTTTGCAATACAAGCACATCAATGGAGATTCAGCACATCCATCATGTGGATAGTGAAACTGAAACAGATAATTTACTACCCATATAACATTGGAAGTAAGTGTATTAAAGAAGTCTTTAAAAATGGGATGCTTCTCCCAAAGTTTGACAAAATCCATCAATAGCTAAATTCAAATGGGATGCTTCTCCCAAAGTTTGACAAAATTCATCAGGAGCTACTGGTCATCCTTCATAATTTTCTATATAGCTTACATCCTAGAGATTTGGAGTGGAACTGCGGCTTCAAAAGTTTCATTTGAACAGACAAGCTGGAGCAGTTCTGAGTTACCAATCCGCTCCAATAGATGCCTCCGACAGTCTTCAGCAGCCATCACTCCAGCTGAGTAAGCTCCATGCACAGACCCCTGGTGGTCCATGCTCACGGCCTCCCCACCAAAGAAGAGATTACCGACTGGTGCTCGAAGCCTCTCATATAAATCTGCAGGCTTTCCAACCAAGTCATAGGAGTAACAACCGAGAGAGTCTGGATCTGTCCCCCAACGCGACACGAGATACTGAACCTGTAGAGGGACCAAGCAAAGAGAAGTTCCGATGTGAGCCACAAAAGATTTTTGTCTTAGACCACCAATTCTACTTGGCCGAGTTGAAGGACTTTCTAGGTTAGTAAGTCCAAAAGTCTGTTCAGAACTTTCCTAACTCAGCATAGTTCAGAGTAATTCCAAGTTTGGTGATTCACCCAACTGGCACAACTCAGCGGTCACCATTCTATCAAAGATGAGACTACATCACCAACATTATTTTCTATACTAGTTTAAGATAATATTTATCCACTGATATTTAAAACATATTCATCATCGTTAGGGTCCCTGAAAAAACTATTGCCATGCTTTCTCCGTTTTGTTAATGTGTAAATGTTCAACCTATACTTTTAATGCGGACGTTTAATCAAAGAGCCACTTGTTGATTAGGTCAGAACACAAAACTGGGCCAATACAAAAACTATAACCATCGAATTAGCCAACACTTGGACGACTAAGAGGAGTGGTAAACAATTGAGAAAAAAAGAAAGAGAGAGACTTGTCCAAAATGAGCTGCCTAGGATTGTCCAATCATTTTGACTTGATAGCTCCTCCAAGAGGAAGGCAAACTGATAAAGGGTCCGAATCGATCAGTTGGTGGGTGTTGATGATGGTTATTGAAAAGCTTGATTTATGAAATTTTGAATTTAAGGACGTTGTTCTTCTCCAATAAAATAATGACACGTGGCTCAAAAGATGTTCTAACATATCATGTATATTAAAATCATTTTTGAGAGTTAGTTAACAAAATTCCATGTTTATCTGATAATGATGATTCTAGCCATTAATGATCAATGATGATTTTAAGCTCTTATGCTTTTTAGTTCATAAAAAAGGGATTTTTTGCTCATTAATAACAAATTTACCCTTATGTCACTAATGAAAGTTGAAACTATTGTGCCTCTCACGCTATTGTCATCAATTCAAGTCCTAACACCTTTGGATATTGTTTCAGGCTCTAACGCCTTTGGATGCTATTTTTGAGCTCTAACGCCTTCGGATGATGTCTCAGGCTTTAAATGCTTTTGATGCTAATTCAGACTTCAACGCCTTCGGATATTCTATATGGCTTAATTGCCTCGCTCTGGCTTTCAACGCCTTTCCCTTGATGATGGGTGTGGTATGGATTTGTACCCTCCTGGTATGCCTTTCTGATGACTTCTGCCAGAAAGAAGATGTATTTTGTCAGGGGTGAACGGTATGGATTGGTACCTCCCCGTGGGAATGAGTGTGGCTGTTTCCCCTCATTACCTATTCCAGTGAAGCATGGATTACTTCTTGGGCTGACAGTCAGGGAGAAAGCATTGAGGATGGATTTTTTCCTCAGTTTCTCTTAAGGCCTGACGGGAAGGGTGTCCTCGTCCAACACCTATGATTTCCCTATTGGACCTGAGCTACGGGAAGGGTGTCCTTGTCCAACACCTATGATTTCCCTATTGGACCTGAGTTATGGGAAGGGTGTCCTCGTCCAACACCTATGATTTCCCTATTGGACTTGAGATGATTATTAGATGATTATTATCATCGTTATTATTATTATTATCATGATTATTACTCTAAGAGGAGTGTTGCTGTCTGAACACTGATATATTACCTCAGTAGGACAGTACACCATGAAAGCGTATGACCCGCTTTCACGATGTAGTTACCAATTGCTTTTGGGGGAGGATGATGAGTTGTGGTTTGGAGGGTTTAGATAGAATTTGTTAAAAGATGGATATTGTGAATACCGCTTTTAACCTTTGAAGAAAATATCTGAAAGCTTTGGTCATAAAGGCTTAAAGGAGGTATGATGACAAAACGCCTTTATCTTGATGGAATCCAATATTCTCTCTCTAAAAGTCGGTTACAAAAACGGTTATGACAGCTGTACAAGTTGGTTACAATTTTGATAATCACCTATAAATAGAGGTGACCCCTCCTCTACAAAAGGAGGTTTTTTTGGTGAGAGATTTTTGGAGAGACTTTACTCGAAGTTCCCAGAAGATTTTCCAAACAGAATTTATAGAGAGAGAAAGTAAAGGATTCATCAAGAAAAACATTCTGTCACTACTTTTCTTCATCGTTCTTTCTTCTCTCCCTCTAAATCATTTCCTTCTTTTTCCCTTTCTTCCTTCTTGTGTTCTCTGAATCATTTCTCCCAAAAATAACTCAATTTAGAACGGTCCGGATATCGGATTTAGGCTAGATTGAGGTTGCAGTAAACCCCATTTCTTCAAGAATCAAAACACCCCTCTACATTTTTGGCGACTCCACTGGGTATTTTTGTAACAATTTTTGAGAGAAAATGGTGACTAAAAGAGGTGCTTCGTCCCAAGCACATGTGGTTCAAGAAGAAAATAGGGAAGAACCTCATACTTCCAGAGTGGAAGTTCCTGATCTTTCTGTTGTTCTTGGGCCTTTTCTTGCTCAGTTTCAGGCAACCCAAGTACAGATGCAAGCCCAGATGCAGGCTATCCAAACTCAGGTAGCAGCTCAGTTAGCAGCATCAGAAAAAAAAATGCAGGAGTTTTTCAAGAAAGCCCATCGTGAAGATAATGTTCGCAATTCAGAGAGGTCGCAGGAGCGTACACCTTCTCCATCTCAACATGACGAAGAAAATGACGTGCACAATAATCCTCCCAGGAAAGATCCTATTCCTTCTTCTCCACCCTGCAATCATCATGAACAAGAAGGGAGGCATTCCTCATATATGACAGCCGAGGATTTCTCTGAAATGTTTGAAAAGGAGCAAGCAAAACGCTCTGGACTTTCGAATGCTTTCGATGCCAGACCCCCCTTTTCAGCAAGAATCATGAGAATGGAATATCCAGTAGGATATATCACACCTCAATTCACTCTTTACAATGGAAGAACTGGAAATGCTCGAGAGCATGTGATGCGCTTCACTGATGCATTAAGCAGATATGCTAACAATGAAGAGCTTCGTCTCCGCGAATTTGCTAAATCTTTGACTGATCGTGCCTTCACTTGGTACACAACTTTGGCTCCAAACTCTATTCACTCTTGGGAAGAAATGGTCACTATCTTTTCCAAGAAGTTCTTCTCTGTAGAAGACCGTGTTACTCTCAATACCTTGTCGAAAGAGCGGCAAAGACCTAATGAAGATCTGACACAATATGTTCGCCGCTTTCGATATTTGGTTTTAGATTGTCATGAACCAACAACTGAGGAGCAACTTGTACAAATATGTGTTGATGGAGCAGCAAAAGAATACAGAGCTTATTTGGAGGTAGCTACTATCCCCTCTTTTGAAAAGCTTTATGATGTTTCTCAAAGGCTCAACACAGTCATATCAAGAGCAACCCTACCAAGGTATGAAGATAGATATGGTAGGAGGGATAAGAGAGAATCAGTAATGGCGGCAGAAAATTCGGGAAGGCGGCCGTTTCAGAAAAATACCTCTTATCAGTCTGACAAAAAACCAAAGTACAACCCAGAAAGCATTCCACCGCCTTTTCCCTGCAGCATGGCCGAAGTACTACGAATTGTGGAAGTATGGATTGCTGATGGCGTCTTGTACTTACCATCACCATTCCAAAAGCCTACAGAAGAAGACAAACGAAGCAGCAAATACTGTGTGTATCACCAAACCATACGCCATTCAACAAAAGATTGTTTCTCTCTAAGGCGGATTTTTAATGACAAAATAGCCGCTGGACACCTGAAAATTTCAACTACTCCTGAAGGATCTGTCCATCAGAATCCTTTGCCTAATCATAAAGTGAAGGATGTGATTGCTATGGTCTGTCATAACTCAGCAATTGTTACAGAAAAAGAAATTGAAGATGAAATTATCCCTAATGATCAGTCAGCAATAGAAACTCTTTCACAGAGTTCAAAGTTTAAAAACTTCTTTGACCAGATGCATTTCTCAAAAGCGGCAAGAATAGCTGCAACAGCGGCTTTGACAACAGTGGCAGAAGCTCATTCAGAACATTGTTTTCTTGCCTATTCTGCTACAAGAAAAGCAATGCCGGATATTCAAGATGTGAGTTTCACTGTCGATGATATGAAAGCTTCATCAATGGCTCACAACAAGCCTTTATATGTTACAGCTTTAATAAACTCTATTGAAGCAAAAAGAGCATTGATAGACCCTGGGTCTTCCTTAAACCTTATCCCGTTATCAACAGCAATAGCAATGGGATTAGATCCTTCAAAAATTTCAAAACAGCCAATAGAAATATCAGGATTTGGAGGACAGTGCCAGAACACTATTGGCTATGCTACTATTAATCTTCAAGTGGGGCCAATAAATTCAGCAATAAGAGTCCATGTTATTGAAGCCAATGTAAGCTATCATATTCTTCTTGGCCGCCCTTGGATTCACAAGTTCCAGCTAATACCATCAACATTTCATCAATGTGTTAAAGGAATATACAAAGGGAAAGTCATCAGAATACTAGCAACTGCCACACCATTTGATAAAGCCGAAGCTCATATTTCAGAAGCATTGTTTTATGATGAGTTGGCTGAAGAAGGTGAAACCGCTTTTGAAAAGGCCAAAGGAGTTATGCCACCATCATCCATTATTTTAATGCCATCAGAAATTTCAAAGGCCTCAAAAAGACCCCGAGACGAAAGTGTGAAAACAGAAATTCTAAGGGGGAATGCTATCAAAGAATCAAGAACTAAGGGCTGTAAGAGGGTGGTACAACCAGATGGAAGGGTTGTATATATCTTATGACAATCAAAGGAAACTGATTCATCAAAAGAAAATCAGATTCCCGCGATGGATCAAATATTTCAAGCAGAAGAAACAAGCGAAATTGGGGAAGCACCAGAACAGATGCAGGATGGTGTAAAAGCGGTACAAGAAAGTCTTGAAGAAGTAAACATTGCAGAAAATCTATCAGAAAAGCGTCCGGTACTCATCAGTTCCAAGTTGGCCCCGAGAGAAAAAGAAGAATTAGTAAATTTGCTCAAAGAGTACCGAGATATTTTTGCATGGAATTATGAAGAAATGCCAGGGTTGGATCCTACATTGGTCACACATAAATTGAATATTGAGCCAGGACATGTACCAATGAAGCAAATGCCAAGAAAATTCAGACCAGATATTGAAGATCAAATCAAAATAGAAGTTGAAAAGCTTTTGAAAGCAGGTTTTATCAAACCAATTCAACATCCAACTTGGTTAGCCAATATTGTACCAGTCAAAAAGAAGAATGGGCAAATCCGTTGCTGTGTTGATTTCCGGGATTTAAACAAGGCATGCCCAAAAGATGAATTTCCTCTACCCAATATGGACCTATTAGTTGATGCAACAGCAGGTCATGATGCTTTTTCATTCATGGACGGTTACAGTGGTTACAATCAGATTAAGATGGCAGCAGAAGATGCAGAAAAAACCGCCTTTCGGACACCAATTGGAAATTTTTACTATACAGTTATGCCATTTGGGTTGAGAAATGCCGGGGCTACTTATCAAAGAGCAATGACAGCCATTTTCCATGATATGTTCCATAATACAGTGGAAGATTATGTGGATGATATTGTTATCAAGTCTCGAAAGCGTTGCAGTCATGTTGAAGATCTAAGAAGAGTTTTTCAACGATGCCACCATTATCAGTTAAAAATGAATCCGTTAAAATGCACTTTCAAAGTTTCTGCAGGCAAATTCCTAGGGTTCATTGTGAATAGACAGGGTATAGATGTTGATCCTACAAAGGCTCAAGCAATTGCATCCATGACAGCCCCAAGCACAGTCAAAGAGTTGAAAAGTTTCTTAGGGAAGGTATCCTATATAAGAAGATTCATACCAGGACTAGCAGCTGTCACAGTACCTCTTATGCCACTCTTACGGAAGAACTGTGTATTCAAATGGGAATCAGTGCATGAAAAAGCTTTCAAACAACTTCAACAAATGATGAGTTCAACAGCAACTATGATGGCACCAATCCCCAAGAAGCCTTTGGTCCTGTATCTGGCTTCAACAGAAACCGCTATTGGAGCTCTTCTAGCCCAAGAAGATTTGTCTGGTTGTGAACGGCCAATTTACTATCTCAGCAGAATTCTCAGAGATGCAGAATTGAGATATCCTCGGATTGAAAGGAGTTGTTTATCTCTGATTTATGCCTTACAAAAATTCCGTCATTATTTACTATCTCATAAGATTTTTCTGATGACAAAATCTGATCCAATCAAATATCTCATGTCAAAACCAGTTCTTTCAGGACGAGCAGCTAAATGGCTCATTTCATTATCAGAGTTTGATATTACATGCCTTTGCCCTCGTGCCATCAAAGGACAAGCAGTAGCAGATCTATTGGCAAATTTCCCAGGAAATGATGATTTGATATTAAGAGAAGAACTACCCGAAGAATTCCCTGAAGCAATGACTATTGAAGCAGAAGAGGAATGGTTCATGTATTTTGACGGATCTAAAACTGCAGATTCAGCTGGGGCAGGTATTGTGTTAAAAGTTCCTGGGGGTGAGGTAATGTCTTTTTCTTTCAAATTGGATTTTCCTTGCTCTAACAATATAGCAGAATATGAAGCTCTTCTCATAGGTTTGTCAATTGCTAAAGAGTTAAAAGCCAAAAGAATAAATGTAATAGGAGATTCCAATTTGGTAATTAGTCAAATGGAAGGGTCATTCAATGTAAAAGATGTTGGTTTGGCTCCCTACAGAACAGCGGTTCAAAGAATAATGACTAATTTTGATAAAATAGAATTCAAATATCAAGAGCGTACAAGAAACCGCCATGCTGATGCACTTGCTACTTTGGCATCAAAGTTAATATTTGAAGGAGAATCTTCTCAGGTGGTAATTGAAAGGCGTATAATAGCTACACCGCTGATGGAAGAATTATGCGACACAGAATCAGAAGAAGCAGATTGGAGAGAACCAATTTTGAAGGATGTCTTCTGCCTTCATGATTCAACAGTAGTCCCTACTACAACACTGAAAGTCTTAAAAAATTTCTTACAGATAAATGGGGATCTGTATTTCAAAGGGCCCGAAGGAGTTTTGATGAGATGTGTTGGAATAAAAGAAGCTAAGAAACAAATGATGCAAATCCACACAAAAATATGTGGGTATAATCCTTCTGTTAGTCTGTATAAGAGGTTACAGCGTTTTGGAATATACTGGCCAACAATGGAGAAAGATGCTGCTATGTTACAGAAAGAATGTTCTGATTGTCAAATATTGCCAGATAAAGAAGAATGTCACTTTACAAATTCTTGGGAAGATTGGAAGAAACCGTACAATGACTACTTCACAGATGGAATAATGCCTACTGATCAAAAGGAATCCTTCAAGTTTAAGAAGAAAGTTGCCAAATTCTATTTTGACAAAGGAGAATTATTCAGAAAAGGATACAACGGTATTGCTCTCAAGTGCTTGTCTGGAAAGGAGATCGAAATAGCATTGCATGAAGCTCATAGTGGAGATTGTGGTGTTCACCAAGGAAAAAGAAAGCTGTTTCAACACATTTTGGGGTTGGGATATTATTGGCCTACCATGGAGGCAGATTCACACCTATATGTCCAAAGCTGTCATCAGTGTCAGATAAGAGGAAATGTTATTCATGCACCTGCACAATCTCTACGGTATGTCTCTACGCCCTGGCCCTTTCATACTTGGGGGCTAGATTTAATTGGACCTGTTAATCCTTCTGCTGAAGGATATGTTTGGATACTTGTGGCTACTAAATATTTCACCAAGTGGGTAGAAGCTATACCATTAAGAAAGGCTACAGGTATCATGGTGGCTAAGTTTATTAAAGAAAATATTGTCTGCCGCTTTGGGATACCAAAGGAGGTCATCACTGATAATGGAACGCCTTTCATAAATTCTAATGTGAGAGAATTATTGGAGAAATATGATATCAAACACAAGAAGTCAACCCCCTATTATCCTAAAGGGAATGGGCAAGCAGAGGCTACTAACAAGACTATCCTGAAGATAATTGGAAAAATGATAGAAGGAGCTCATAAAAAGTGGTGTGAAAGACTTCCAACAGCGCTCTGGGCTTACAGAACTTCAGCAAGGACTGCAACAGGTGTTACCCCTTTCTCTTTAGTATATGGGACAGAAGCCGTTGTACCTCTGGAAGTTAAGATACCATCTACAAGAATTGAAGTATTTGATGGAGAGGAGGCATGCCTCCAAGCTGCTAGATTAGCTCAGCTAGAAGTTATGGATGAAAAGCGTGAAGCTATAGCTATAAAGACAAAAGCGTATCAAAAGAGAGTTGCTAAAGCGTATGACAAGGCAGTACGACATAGAATTCTGAAAGAGGGTGACTTGGTCCTTCGAACGGCTATTCATATCAGGAATGGTACAAAAGTGGCAAAGTTTACTCCTAACTGGGAAGGGTCATTTTCGATAAGGCAAAGTTTTGACAGCGGTTATTGTCTTTTGTCTACGCTATCTGATGAAGTATTACATGATCCTATCAATGTAAAATGGTTAAAAAAGTACTATTCTTAATGAGAAAGGTAACCAAATTTTTCTTTTTGTATTCATATAAAATTTGACAAGAGTTACAAAAGAGTAAAGAAAAAAGCTTTTACAAAATGTCAGCAGTAAAGCCTTTCTCATTTAGATATACAAGTCTTTCAGCAAAAGCCTTTAGACGACTATATTCTTCATGATCTGCTTTGATTTCTTCTTGTAGAACTGACAGACTATCTTGAGCAGCTTTTACTCCTTTTTCTTTTTCTTCCAGCATGGCCTGATGGCGGGCAATCTCTTGACGAATAATATGAATGTTATCTTGATCACTTGATATTGCTTTCTTGATTTCTTCCGCTTTAACAATCTTGCTTGAATAAGAACTTTTCAGCTTAGCAAAATTCTTGGCCTGGAAGAAAGTGATTGACAAAATATTTAAAAAATCCACCAGCCATTTCACATCAACATTGATATTCTCAAGTTCTTTCAGCTCTTGTATCCAATCCTCGAAGGTCTTCATCCTCAAAGGCGTAAGATGAGGCTTGATATCTCTAATGTTCCGAATAATAGAACACACTGTTTCTATACAGCCCGCCTTGATGATAGGGTTCTTCAAAGAACAAGAGGAAGTTATGTCCTTGTAACGCTTTGCTATTTCTGACCATAAAGGGAGAGAGCTTTCAGATACAGGATAACGCCTTAAAATCTCATCCGAAGAATCAGTTGGTGTCAGCGCAGTTGAAGTGGAAGGAGTAACAGCATCTTCACTCACAAAAATCCCCACAAAAGCGGACAATTCTGATGAAGCGGTCTCCATACTGGAACCAATGACTGAAGTATCTTCATGAATACTTCTTGGAGCGACTTCAGTTTCAGCATTAATATTCTCCTCCTCAACAATCTGTTCTGAAGAGCCAATGATAACGCTTTCAATAGAAGCAATCATTTGAACATTGATGTTCTCAGTTGAAGATATCGGTGTGTGAGCGCTTTTATCAACAGAAGAAGTGTTGTCAAGGGGAGTAGAAGTCTCCGATATGATTGCAGGAAGATCTTCAAAAGGCTGCTGCTCAGAGTTTTGAACCACAGAAGAGAAAAAAGCTATCTCACTGGCTGAAGGAGGGTCCACATCCATAAGCTGTTCTAAGGCTTCAACTCTAGAAGTTCTTTCGTCAAAAATATTGTGCACTTCAGCCTCAACAGCGTTTTTGTCTTTGGGAAGATCATCAGAAGGGATCTCAACTGTTGCAGAAGCAATATTTTCTGGTATTTCAGCCTGAACGCTTTCAGAAGGGCCTTCAAAATAAAACATACTGTTAAAGCACTATAATGATTGTAATAATAAGCATATGAGCATGTATATTGATAAAACATTTTTTTTAACTGCTACTAACCTACGCCCTCAGAATCATCAATAGCGTCAATCATAAGAGGTGATGAAGATTGCGCTGTCCTTTGTAGAAGAAGTGACTTTGCCTTGATAGCTTGCGATCTCATTCTCTTCAGAGATGTTAACGCCTTGGCTATGTCAATAGTTCTGGCAGGATTTGCAGTTCTCCGAACACCAGAAGCTTTAGAAGATTGATCTTTCTTTTGGGAAAGCGGAGAGGAACTGGGTTCACTCTCAGGCCAAACATTGGCCAAATTCTCAACTTGTACTCTTGCTTCTGCCGATGGAGGGAAAGGAATATCGGCAACATTATCTTCAGGGATGCTGAGTCCCACTGGAGTAGCTGGAGTTCCAGAGCTCCCTGCACCAACATCCGAAAGCG
The DNA here is from genome assembly GCA_015143295.1 of Tetracentron sinense. Classification (NCBI taxonomy): domain Eukaryota; kingdom Viridiplantae; phylum Streptophyta; class Magnoliopsida; order Trochodendrales; family Trochodendraceae; genus Tetracentron; species Tetracentron sinense. The sequence goes on along the minus strand of CM026573.1, from coordinate 31,347,189 downwards.
GTGCTGTGTTTTTCTCCTGAGTGACAGAAGCCTCAGTCCTTCCTAACTCATGTTGAGTCTGTAGATTCTGCTTGCGCACAATCAAAGGCTCGTTATCTTCACTATCAGAAGAAGGATCCTGTGACAGATTAAAAATATATATATATATATATAAGTGACAAAAAAATTATACAAATGAGAAATTGAAAAAGCGTATGAATAAGAAAAATGCTTTAATTATAAAAACTTTGCTTACTGATTGGCTCTTTCGCTTCTTAGAAGGAGGTGCCTTCTTTTTTATTGCAATCTTTTTGATTCTAGGCGCTCTTGGAGTAGCCGCCTTTGGAGCAGTAATAATTGCAGGTTGAGGAGGAGTAATGGTTTCCTCTCGGATCTCTGAAGAACCTCCAACAGCAGTTCTTGATTTAGGCTTCTTGTGAGGAGAAGCTACCGCTTTCCTTTTCTTGCCTGCACCAGGGGGCTCTTTCAGACATTTTTCTTTGTCCATAGCCAAATTAACCGTTTGACTGAGCATTGGCGGACCCTGAACAAAGGTTTTGAAGGTAGCAATGCAAGCTTTCCAGAAAAGCTGATAGTTCTTCGTACATCTGCCTATCCTATGCTCCCCAGCCAAGTAGAAACCGGCAACAGATGGCCTTAAGTTTAAAGACCAACTCTCCAGAATGAAAGCCTTCATGGTTCTTTTTAGAGAAAAGGATTCAGCTGTACCATCTGGAACGCCTTGATCAAGCCCAAACTGCCTCAGACACCGATCGGGATTGTAAGATTCAAGGCAGAAACTGTTGGTTTTACCGCCATCAACGCTGTATAAACCGATCAAATGACACTTGGACAAAATGGCAAAACAGTGAAAATCCTTCAAAGAAACGTCTGCTCTCTCTTCAGTACTCATGCCTATAAAAGATAAAGGCTCCTCAGAATGATAAAAGAATCTTTCGATACCTCTTAGAAGCTCAATGTAAGGTCTGAAGCAGAAACATTTCTCCTTGTCAATAAAGTCAAAGATCAACGCATCCTTCTTTCTGGCAATGCTACTCCACCGCCATGCCCTTAGACTTGGGAGATCTTCAACAGCGGTATCATCAGCTTGCAAAGGAGAAAACTGCCTAGCTGAAGGCGCATAACCGGGAAAGCGTTCCCATAACCACATTTGAAGAAAAGCGGTATGAACAAATGATTCTATGTGAAAAGAACCTGCTGACCAGGCCTGACACTTATGAATTTGATCTAAATTCTTGTATAAGTTCCCAAAAATAAATTCCTAGAGGAAACTCTGACCGTCAGCAAGGCGGAAAGCCAATGGAAACAGTCTATCCAAAACCTTGTCAGTAGGAGCGCCTTCAAAGACATATCTCGACAGCCACATGCAGATGAACGCTGTCAACTCTAAAGGAGACTTGTACTCTTTTCCATATTGATAGTCTCTGACTCTCTGTCTCCCTTGTTCACAGGGCCTTTCTCCCTGAAGAAATAGCGTACCCAGCCGTAGAAATTTGGCCGCCTTGCATGGGACTCCTTTGAAGCTCCCCAACAGGATTTATTCTCGATTCCCAAACCAGAGCATGCAAAAGTCTGACGCTTTTATCTTCTCTCTACTCAAAACAATATCTTGTATATCTATTCCTTTCCCAAACCGGGTAACTCTCCCATAACGCCATCAAATATTCTAAGTAGGGGTGATTTCTCCCCATGAAGTAATAAAAGTGTGAGTTTGACTGTTCCACCTAGTAACTAACTGAGATAA
>CM026573.1:31247935-31345419 GCA_015143295.1 Tetracentron sinense | reverse complement strand
AGTAGGCATTATTCCATCTGTGAAGTAGTCATTGTACGGTTTCTTCCAATCTTCCCAAGAATTTGTAAAGTGACATTCTTCTTTATCTGGCAATATTTGACAATCAGAACATTCTTTCTGTAACATAGCAGCATCTTTCTCCATTGTTGGCCAGTATATTCCAAAACGCTGTAACCTCCTATACAGACTAACAGAAGGATTATACCCACATATTTTTGTGTGGATTTGCATCATTTGTTTCTTAGCTTCTTTTACTCCAACACATCTCATCAAAACTCCTTCGGGCCCTTTGAAATACAGATCCCCATTTATCTGTAAGAAATTTTTTAAGACTTTCAGTGTTGTAGTAGGGACTACTGTTGAATCATGAAGGCAGAAGACATCCTTCAAAATTGGTTCTCTCCAATCTGCTTCTTCTGATTCTGTGTCGCATAATTCTTCCATCAGCGGTGTAGCTATTATACGCCTTTCAATTACCACCTGAGAAGATTCTCCTTCAAATATTAACTTTGATGCCAAAGTAGCAAGTGCATCAGCATGGCGGTTTCTTGTACGCTCTTGATATTTGAATTCTATTTTATCAAAATTAGTCATTATTCTTTGAACCGCTGTTCTGTAGGGAGCCAAACCAACATCTTTTACATTGAATGACCCTTCCATTTGACTAATTACCAAATTGGAATCTCCTATTACATTTATTCTTTTGGCCTTTAACTCTTTAGCAATTGACAAACCTATGAGAAGAGCTTCATATTCTGCTATATTGTTAGAGCAAGGAAAATCCAATTTGAAAGAAAAAGACATTACCTCACCCCCAGGAGCTTTTAACACAATACCTGCCCCAGCTGAATCTGCAGTTTTAGATCCGTCAAAATACATGAACCATTCCTCTTCTGCTTCAATAGTCATTGCTTCAGGGAATTCTCCTGGTAGTTCTTCTCTTAATATCAAATCATCATTTCCTGGGAAATTTGCCAATAGATCTGCTACTGCTTGTCCTTTGATGGCACGAGGGCAAAGGCATGTAATATCAAACTCTGATAATGAAAGGAGCCATTTAGCTGCTCGTCCTGAAAGAACTGGTTTTGACATGAGATATTTGATTGGATCAGATTTTGTCATCAGAAAAATCTTATGAGATAGTAAATAATGACGGAATTTTTGTAAGGCATAGATCAGAGATAAACAACTCCTTTCAATCCAAGGATATCTCAATTCTGCATCTCTGAGAATTCTGCTGAGATAGTATATTGGCCGCTCACAACCAGACAAATCTTCTTGGGCTAGAAGAGCTCCAATAGCGGTTTCTGTTGAAGCCAGATATAGGACCAAAGGCTTCTTGGGGATTGGTGCCATCATAGTTGCTGTTGAACTCATCATTTGTTGAAGTTGTTTGAAAGCTTTTTCATGCATTGATTCCCATTTGAATACACAGTTCTTCCGTAGGAGTGGCATAAGAGGTACTGTGACAGCTGCTAATCCTGGTATGAATCTCCTTATATAGGATACCTTCCCTAAGAAACTTTTCAACTCTTTGACTGTGCTTGGGGCTGTCATGGATGCAATTGCTTGAGCCTTTGTAGGATCAACATCTATACCCTGTCTATTCACAATGAACCCCAGGAATTTGCCTGCAGAAACTTTGAAAGCGCATTTTAACGGATTCATTTTTAACTGATAATGGCGGCATCGTTGAAAAACTCTTCTTAGATCCTCAACATGACTGCAACGCTTTCGAGACTTGATAACAATATCATCCACATAATCTTCCACTGTATTATGGAACATATCATGGAAAATGGCTGTCATTGCTCTTTGATAAGTAGCCCCGGCATTTCTCAACCCAAATGGCATAACTGTATAGTAAAAATTTCCAATTGGTGTCCGAAAGGCGGTTTTTTCTGCATCTTCTGCTGCCATCTTAATCTGATTGTAACCACTGTAACCGTCCATGAATGAAAAAGCATCATGACCTGCTGTTGCATCAACTAATAGGTCCATATTGGGTAGAGGAAATTCATCTTTTGGGCATGCCTTGTTTAAATCCCGGAAATCAACACAGCAACGGATTTGCCCATTCTTCTTTTTGACTGGTACAATATTGGCTAACCAAGTTGGATGTTGAATTGGCTTGATAAAACCTGCTTTCAAAAGCTTTTCAACTTCTATTTTGATTTGATCTTCAATATCTGGTCTGAATTTTCTTGGCATTTGCTTCATTGGTACATGTCCTGGCTCAATATTCAATTTATGTGTGACCAATGTAGGATCCAACCCTGGCATTTCTTCATAATTCCATGCAAAAATATCTCGGTACTCTTTGAGCAAATTTACTAATTCTTCTTTTTCTCTCGGGGCCAACTTGGAACTGATGAGTACCGGACGCTTTTCTGATAGATTTTCTGCAATGTTTACTTCTTCAAGACTTTCTTGTACCGCTTTTACACCATCCTGCATCTGTTCTGGTGCTTCCCCAATTTCGCTTGTTTCTTCTGCTTGAAATATTTGATCCATCACGGGAATCTGATTTTCTTTTGATGAATCAGTTTCCTTTGATTGTCATAAGATATATACAACCCTTCCATCTGGTTGTACCACCCTCTTACAGCCCCCAGTTCTTGATTCTTTGATAGCATTCCCCCTTAGAATTTCTGTTTTCACACTTTTGTCTCGGGGTCTTTTTGAGGCCTTTGAAATTTCTGATGGCGTTAAAATAGTGGATGATGGTGGCATAACTCCTTTGGCCTTTTTAAAAACGGTTTCACCTTCTTCAGCCAACTCATCATAAAACAATGCTTCTGAAATATGAGCTTCGGCTTTATCAAATGGTGTGGCAGTTACTAGTATTCTGATGACTTTCCCTTTGTATATTCCTTTAACACATTGATGAAATGTTGATGGTATTAGCTGGAACTTGTGAATCCAAGGGCGGCCAAGAAGAATATGATAGCTTACATTGGCTTCAATAACATGGACTCTTATTGCTGAATTTATTGGCCCCACTTGAAGATTAATAGTAGCATAGCCAATAGTGTTCTGGCACTGTCCTCCAAATCCTGATATTTCTATTGGCTGTTTTGAAATTTTTGAAGGATCTAATCCCATTGCTATTGCTGTTGATAACGGGATAAGGTTTAAGGAAGACCCAGGGTCTATCAATGCTCTTTTTGCTTCAATAGAGTTTATTAAAGCTGTAACATACAAAGGCTTGTTGTGAGCCATTGATGAAGCTTTCATATCATCGGCAGTGAAACTCACATCTTGAATATCCGGCATTGCTTTTCTTGTAGCAGAATAGGCAAGAAAACAATGTTCTGAATGAGCTTCTGCCACTGTTGTCAAAGCCGCTGTTGCAGCTATTCTTGCCGCTTTTGAGAAATGCATCTGGTCAAAGAAGTTTTTAAACTTTGAACTCTGTGAAAGAGTTTCTATTGCTGACTGATCATTAGGGATAATTTCCTCTTCAATTTCTTTTTCTGTAACAATTGCTGAGTTATGACAGACCATAGCAATCACATCCTTCACTTTATGATTAGGCAAAGGATTCTGATGGACAGATCCTTCAGGAGTAGTTGAAATTTTCAGGTGTCCAGCGGCTATTTTGTCATTAAAAATCCGCCTTAGAGAGAAACAATCTTTTGTTGAATGGCGTATGGTTTGGTGATACACACAGTATTTGCTGCTTCGTTTGTCTTCTTCTGTAGGCTTTTGGAATGGTGATGGTAAGTACAAGACGCCATCAGCAATCCATACTTCCACAATTCGTAGTACTTCGGCCATGCTGCAGGGAAAAGGCGGTGGAATGCTTTCTGGGTTGTACTTTGGTTTTTTGTCAGACTGATAAGAGGTATTTTTCTGAAACGGCCGCCTTCCAGAATTTTCTGCCGCCATTGCTGATTCTCTCTTATCCCTCCTACCATATCTATCTTCATACCTTGGTAGGGTTGCTCTTGATATGACTGTGTTGAGCCTTTGAGAAACATCATAAAGCTTTTCAAAAGAGGGGATAGTAGCTACCTCCAAATAAGCTCTGTATTCTTTTGCTGCTCCATCAACACATATTTGTACAAGTTGCTCCTCAGTTGTTGGTTCATGACAATCTAAAACCAAATATCGAAAGCGGCGAACATATTGTGTCAGATCTTCATTAGGTCTTTGCCGCTCTTTCGACAAGGTATTGAGAGTAACACGGTCTTCTACAGAGAAGAACTTCTTGGAAAAGATAGTGACCATTTCTTCCCAAGAGTGAATAGAGTTTGGAGCCAAAGTTGTGTACCAAGTGAAGGCACGATCAGTCAAAGATTTAGCAAATTCGCGGAGACGAAGCTCTTCATTGTTAGCATATCTGCTTAATGCATCAGTGAAGCGCATCACATGCTCTCGAGCATTTCCAGTTCTTCCATTGTAAAGAGTGAATTGAGGTGTGATATATCCTACTGGATATTCCATTCTCATGATTCTTGCTGAAAAGGGGGGTCTGGCATCGAAAGCATTCGAAAGTCCAGAGCGTTTTGCTTGCTCCTTTTCAAACATTTCAGAGAAATCCTCGGCTGTCATATATGAGGAATGCCTCCCTTCTTGTTCATGATGATTGCAGGGTGGAGAAGAAGGAATAGGATCTTTCCTGGGAGGATTATTGTGCACGTCATTTTCTTCGTCATGTTGAGATGGAGAAGGTGTACGCTCCTGCGACCTCTCTGAATTGCGAACATTATCTTCACGATGGGCTTTCTTGAAAAACTCCTGCATTTGTTTTTCTGATGCTGCTAACTGAGCTGCTACCTGAGTTTGGATAGCCTGCATCTGGGCTTGCATCTGTACTTGGGTTGCCTGAAACTGAGCAAGAAAAGGCCCAAGAACAGCAGAAAGATCAGGAACTTCCACTCTGGAAGTATGAGATTCTTCCCTATTTTCTTCTTGAACCACATGTGCTTGGGACGAAGCACCTCTTTTAGTCACCATTTTCTCTCAAAAATTGTTACAAAAATCCCCAGCGGAGTCGCCAAAAATGTAGAGGGGTGTTTTGATTCTTGAAGAAATGGGGTTTACTGCAACCTCAATCTAGCCTAAATCCGATATCCGGACCGTTCTAAATTGAGTTATTTTTGGGAGAAATGATTCAGAGAACACAAGAAGGAAGAAAGGGAAAAAGAAGGAAATGATTTAGAGGGAGAGAAGAAAGAACGATGAAGAAAAGTAGTGACAGAATGTTTTTCTTGATGAATCCTTTACTTTCTCTCTCTATAAATTCTGTTTGGAAAATCTTCTGGGAACTTCAAGTAAAGTCTCTCCAAAAATCTCTCTCTTGTAGAGGAGGGGCCACCTCTATTTATAGGTGATTATCAAAATTGTAACCAACTTGTACAGCTGTCATAACCGTTTTTGTAACCGACTTTTAGAGAGAGAATATTGGATTCCATCAAGATAAAGGCGTTTTGTCATCATACCTCCTTTAAGCCTTTATGACCAAAGCTTTCAGATATTTTCTTCAAAGGTTAAAAGCGGTATTCACAATATCCATCTTTTAACAAATTCTATCTAAACCCTCCAAACCACAACTCATCATCCTCCCCCAAAAGCAATTGGTAACTACATCGTGAAAGCGGGTCATACGCTTTCATGGTGTACTGTCCTACTGAGGTAATATATCAGTGTTCAGACAGCAACACTCCTCTTAGAGTAATAATCATGATAATAATAATAATAACGATGATAATAATCATCTAATAATCATCTCAAGTCCAATAGGGAAATCATAGGTGTTGGACGAGGACACCCTTCCCATAACTCAGGTCCAATAGGGAAATCATAGGTGTTGGACGAGGACACCCTTCCCATAACTCAGGTCCAATAGGGAAATCATAGGTGTTGGACAAGGACACCCTTCCCGTAACTCAGGTCCAATAGGGAAATCATAGGTGTTGGACAAGGACACCCTTCCCGTAGCTCAGGTCCAATAGGGAAATCATAGGTGTTGGACGAGGACACCCTTCCCGTCAAGCCTTAAGAGAAACTGAGGAAAAAATCCATCCTCAATGCTTTCTCCCTGACTGTCAGCCCAGGAAGTAATCCATGCTTCACTGGAATAGGTAATGAGGGGAAACAGCCACACTCATTCCCACGGGGAGGTACCAATCCATACCGTTCACCCCTGACAAAATACATCTTCTTTCTGGCAGAAGTCATCAGAAAGGCATACCAGGAGGGTACAAATCCATACCACACCCATCATCAAGGGAAAGGCGTTGAAAGCCAGAGCGAGGCAATGAAGCCATATAGAATATCCGAAGGCGTTGAAGTCTGAATTAGCATCAAAAGCATTTAAAGCCTGAGACATCATCCGAAGGCGTTAGAGCTCAAAAATAGCATCCAAAGGCGTTAGAGCCTGAAACAATATCCAAAGGTGTTAGGACTTGAATTGATGTCAATAGCGTGAGAGGCACAATAGTTTCAACTTTCATTAGTGACATAAGGGTAAATTTGTCATTAATGAGCAAAAAATCCCTTTTTTATGAACTAAAAAGCATAAGAGCTTAAAATCATCATTGATCATTAATGGCTAGAATCATCATTATCAGATAAACATGGAATTTTGTTAACTAACTCTCAAAAATGATTTTAATATACATGATATGTTAGAACATCTTTTGAGCCACGTGTCATTATTTTATTGGAGAAGAACAACGTCCTTAAATTCAAAATTTCATAAATCAAGCTTTTCAATAACCATCATCAACACTAGGCATCCATACCAATGTCTTCCATGTTTTGAGATAATACAACACCTTTTTTTTGCAATAACAAGTTCTTGAATTTGAAGATCCTTATTAGATTGAGAACAAACTTTGTCTAGATCTTCTGCCCTAACTTGAAGGAGATCAGTAGATGAAATATCTTGAGATTCAGTAACACGGTCCAAAATAATCAATGGTTGAGAAATCTGGACTTTCTCTTTGCTAACCTCTGAAACCTGGAGAAGACTATTAGCTTTGATTAGATTCTGTTGATCTTGCGCTCCCCCTTGTTCTCCATGTTCATCTCCATTGTGAACAATAACCTTGTCTGTGTCTTTGTTCAAATCTGCCATAGCAATTATTTTATGCACAATATCATGTTCTGAATCTTGCACTTTCTGGTTCGTCTTGCGCACCCATATTTTTGTTCGACCTTTGTTTGGATCTGGATCCTTGTTGGTATGATCAAGGTTATCTTCAACCTGGTTTTTTTAAGAACCATTCTGCATTCAGATTCGAGATGCCCTTGTTTATAGCAATAAGAACAATAATAAATCTCCTTCTCGTATAGAATTTTTTGCCAACGTCCAACTGATCCTATCCCCAACCAGATTCGAGTTGGTTTAACTTTTGAGACATCTATGTTAAAATGCTAATGCCTTTCTCTTTTTGTTTATTAGTGGGTTTTACTTTTTGTAAGATGTTAACAAGTGTAGGGTTTAGATAAGCCCTAGGGTTTCTTTTGTATATGGGCTGGAATGTTCTAAACAAGAGATGAAAAAGAAGAGAATAGAAGAAGGGGGCAACTCGAACACTGTTTCCCCTGTTTTTTTGAAAAAATCTGCTGCTGTCCCATGGTTAAAAACTCCTCTTTCAACCTCTAAATCAGCCATATTTCTCCTCAAATCTTCTTGTGGCTTTAGTGTGAAGCCAACAAAGTGGTATCAGAGCTAGGTGGATCAACAACCAGCTGGGCGTGAAGCTTGTGCTCGGGAAAACAAACCCCGGTGAAGGAGATATTGATGGCTAGCGGAAGCAACACCAACACCAACGTTCAACAACCTCCCTTTCCAATTTTTGATGGGGAAAACTATGATTTTTGGTGTGTGAAAATGAAAACCCTATTTCTTTCATATGATATTTGGGAATTTGTAGAAGAAGGGTACGAAGAGCCGGAAAATGTAGAGACATTATCCAATGCTCGAAAGCAACAATTGAAGGAGACAAAAAGGAAGGATGCAAAAGCCCTTCATTTGATTCAACAAGGAGTGGCCGATCCAATTTTTCCAAGAATCATCAATGCTACAACATCAAAGGAGGCATGGGATATCTTGCAAAAGGAGTATCGAGGCACGTTGAAGGTAAGAGCCATCAAACTCCAATCTCTAAGAAGGGATTTTGAAAATATTAAAATGAAGGAGAATGAAATGTTGAAAGATTATTTTTCTAGAATTTTTAAACTTGTGAATCAATTGAAAACCTATGGGGAAAAAATTACCGATCAAAGAATCGTTGAGAAAATTTTAATTAGCTTGCCGGAAAAATATGATCCTATTGTTTCGGTTATTGAAGAAACTAAAGATATTTCCTCATTGGGTGTTGAAGAATTGATGGGTTCTATTAAAGCATATGAGCAAAAATTGAGTAGACACTCGGAAAAATCAATTGAAAGTGTCTTTCAATCTAAGCTCAATGTTAGCCCCAAAAATCATGAAAAAGAACCATCAAGTCTTGAAAAATCAAAAAGTGAATTTTTTAGAGGTGGAAGATATGGAAGAAGAAGAGGAAGAAATACAAGAGGAAGAGGAAGAAATAATTTTGAAAGAAGAGCAAATGTAGAATCCTCTCAACAAAAATGTAGCATTTGTAAAAGAAGTAGTCATGTTGACAAAGATTGTTGGTTTCGGGGAAAACCTCAATGTTTTAATTGCAAGAAATTTGGGCATCTCCAAAAGGATTGCCGAATCAAAAACAACCAACAAGCAAATTTCTCCGAAGAGCAAGAAAGTGATGGGAATATGTTTTATGCTTGTCAAGCGGCGTCGGAGCAAAGAAATGATGTGTGGTACCTTGATAGTGGTTGTAGCAATCATATGACGAGTGATCAAAGTATTTTTGTGAACATGAATACTTTCCCAAATTCTCAAGTAAGGATGGGAAATGGTGTTTTGGTGCAAGCAAAAGGCAAGGGTACTATTGCCATAGAGACAAAGAAAGGAGCAAAATACATCCAAGATGTTTTGCTAGTACCGGATTTGGAGCAAAATTTGTTGAGTGTTGGCCAACTTGTAGAGCATTGGTACTCCATCCACTTTGAGGAAAACTCTTGCAAAATTTATGATAAAGGGGGAAGAAGTCAAATTGTGACGAAAGTCAAGATGGAGAAAAATAGAAATTTTCCTCTCATCTTTCGATATTCAAAAAATGTGGCCTTGAAGATGGATGTGATTGATGAGTCATGGATATGGCATAGAAGATATGGGCACTTGAATTTTCAAAGCTTGAAGACTCTCCAACAACAAAACATGGTGTATGGATTGCCGGCTATACAAGAAGTAAAGGAAGTTTGTGAAGGGTGTGCTCTTGGAAAGCATCACCGGGAGTCGTTTCCAAAAGAAAAAGCATGGAGAGCCAAATCACCATTGGAGCTTGTTCATACCGATGTGTGTGGGCCAATGAAGACTCCTTCTCATGCCGGTAACAAGTACTTTATTATTTTTGTGGATGACTTTTCAAGAATGACTTGGGTTTACTTTATGCGGCAAAAGTCCGAAGCTTTCTCTATTTTCAAGAAATTCCAAAATCTTGTTGAGAGACAAAGTGGCAACTACCTCAAAGTTTTAAGAAGTGATAGAGGTGGTGAATACAATTCAAATGAATTTGAAAAATTTTGTGAAGATATTGGTATGGAGAGGCAATTGACAGTTGGGCACACTCCACAACAAAATGGGGTGGCAGAGAGGAAGAATAGAACTATAGTTGAGATGGCAAAATCAATGGTCCATGAGAAGGGGTTGCCTAAATCTTTTTGGGCTGAAGCGGTGCATACGGCGGTTTATTTGATGAATAGATGTCCAACAAAAGCCGTGGAGAATCAAACTCCATTTGAAGCTTGGAGTGGAAGGAAGCCGTCCGTGAATCATTTAAAGGTATTTGGTTGTATTTGCTTTTCTCATGTTCCTAAAGAAACAAGGCTCAAGTTTGATGAGAATAGTGAAAAATGCATCTTTGTGGGTTATAGCTCAAAATCAAAGGGATATAGACTCTACAGCTTGAAGAAGAATAAAGTGATTATATGTAGAGATGTTCTCTTCAATGAGAAGGCCTCTTGGAATTGGAAAGAAAAGAATGTTCAAAATCAAGTCATTGCCATTAGTGAAGAACAAGAATGTTTTGAAAATGAAGATGAAGATGAAGCTCCACCACAAGCATCTCCAATTGCTAGTTCACCATCATCACCAACTTCTCCATCAAGCTCAAGTTCATCATCACCAAGATCAACTCCAAGAAGAATGAAGAACCTTAGTGATGTGTATGCAAGTTGTAATTTTTTGTGTCATTGAACCGGAAAGCTTTGAAGAAGCTATTAAAGAAGAAGCTTGGAAGAAAGCAATGGAAGATGAGATTTTTGTAATTGAGAAAAACAATACTTGAGAATTGGTGGAGAGGCCAAAAGATAAAGAAGTTATTGGTGTGAAGTGGATTTTCAAAACAAAACTCAACCCGGATGGTTCAATTCAAAAGAACAAAGCAAGACTTGTGGCTAAAGGGTATTCTCAACAACCTGGAATTGATTTTCATGAGACCTTTGCACCGGTGGCTCGGCTTGATACTATTAGAGCTCTTATTGCATTGGCGGCACAAAAAGGTTGGTTCTTGTACCAACTAGATGTAAAGTCAGCTTTCTTGAATGGTGTTTTGAATGAAGAGGTTTATGTAGATCAACCTCAAGGCTTTGTCATAAAGAGTGAAGAAGAAAAAGTGTACAAGTTGAGAAAAGCTTTGTATGGCCTAAAACAAGCACCACGAGCATGGTATAGTGAGATTGATGCTTACTTCCATGAAAGAGGTTTTCAAAGAAGCAAGAACGAGCCAACCTTATACATCAAAACTCAAGGTAAAAATGATATTCTTATTGTTTCTCTTTATGTTGATGATTTGGTGTTTACCGGTAGTGATGGAAAAATGATTGAAGAATTTAAAAAGGAGATGATGAAAAAATATGAAATGAGTGATTTGGGCCTCTTGCATTACTTCTTGGGCATTTAAGTTTACCAACAAGAAGATGGTGTTTTTATTTGTCAAAAGAAGTATGCAAAAACTCTCCTTGAAAAATTTAGAATGAAAAATTGTAAACCGGTAACTACACCTTTAGTTACAAATGAAAAACTATTAAAAGAAGATGGAAGTAAAGAAGTTGATGCATCTCTCTATAGAAGCTTGGTTGGAAGCTTGTTGTACTTGACAGCTACAAGACCGGATACTATGTTTGCTACTTGTTTGTTATCTCGGTTCATGCACAAGCCAAGCCAAATACACTTTGGAGCAGCCAAGAGAGTGTTGAGATATATCCAAGGTACGCTTGAATTTGGAATTATGTATGAAAGAAGTGTTGATGTAAAGTTACTTGGATTTTGTGATAGTGATTGGGTTGGATGTGTTGATGATATGAGAAGTACTTCCGGGTATGCATTTTCCCTTGGTTCGGGCATATTCTCATGGGCATCCAAGAAGCAACAAACAGTGGCTCAATCATCTGCCGAGGCTGAGTATGTTTCAGCATCATTGGCAACTTCTCAAGCAATATGGCTCCGAAGAGTTTTAGAAGATATTGGTGTGAAACAAGGAGAAGCAACTCCTCTCTTTTGTGACAACAAATCCGCAATTGCAATGTCAAAGAATCCTGTCTACCATAGCCGCACTAAGCATATTGCCATCAAGCATCATTTCATAAGAGAGGCAGTGGAAGATGATGAGATTCAACTCAAGTATTGCAAAACCGATGACCAAGTGGCGGATATCTTCACGAAGGCACTTCCCAAAGATAAGTTTCAATATTTTAGAGAAATGTTGGGTGTTCAACAACAAGGCATTAAGGGGGAGTGTTAAAATGCTAATGCCTTTCTCTTTTTGTTTATTAGTGGGTTTTACTTTTTGTAAGATGTTAACAAGTGTAGGGTTTAGATAAGCCCTAGGGTTTCTTTTGTATATGGGCTGGAATGTTCTAAACAAGAGATGAAAAAGAAGAGAATAGAAGAAGGGGGCAACGAACACTGTTTCCCCTGTTTTTTTGAAAAAATCTGCTGCTGTCCCATGGTTAAAAACTCCTCTTTCAACCTCTAAATCAGCCATATTTCTCCTCAAATCTTCTTGTGGCTTTAGTGTGAAGCCAACAAGTTCCACACAGATCATGGCTTTGTTTGGCCGAGTTAGCATCTTAGTAGGCCCAACCACACATAATACCTTCCCTATTGCGGATCCAATCGTTCTAAGAATTTGTTCTTGGAACAAGTGAAGGGGAAGATTTGGAAGAGAGATCCAAATTGGAACTACAGATGGTTCTATAGCAGTACAGAATTTTGGAGTCCACTTGATAAATCGAAGCAACAGCCCATTAATATAGCAATACTCTCTGAGATAAATAGTTAGATAATCTTCTTCTGCTGCAAATTGAAGTAAAAGATGATGAGGATCAATAACCCCAATGTGGTAATCAAACTTCAAGTGAAATTTTTTTTTAAAAAAATCTCCAATCGCTGGAAAAGAAGGCCTCCCATATGAGTACTATGCAACTATAGACAACTTCAAAGGAGAAGCTAATCTTGAAGATTCTTCAGGCGTGATAAATAGTGCTAGTTCCCCATGATAGGCTACGGGAGTTTTAGATATTTGAACTGTTTCTGGCATCAAAGATCTAGATCCTTGAATAGCATCCATAAATGATTTGGATCTAGTAATTTCAGCATATCAGGAGGTTGGGAAGAAGATCCCCCTTCTTCTAATTCTCTCTCTCTCTCTCTTAAAACCTTCTAAAATAACTGATCTACACATTTATTATGGAGTTACTACACATTTAAGATCATTAATATGCCACATGTCTTTTACAATTGACTACAGGAGTTAGAAAGGAGAGGAGGTGTAGATGGTAGTTACAACTTACAAGGAAGGGTATATTTAACATTGGTTCATGAAAGGGCGTGAGTAAAGGCTATTGTTTTTCATTTTTAAGGGCAAAAGACAGAATTTTGGGTAGTATCACACAAACTTCTTGTATTTTTGCATCCGAAAAAAGGGAGTGGGCTAGCACCATAGCACCCCTTCGGTTAAAAATTGCAACATTTAGATTGAGAATTTTGACATTTCTAGATCTAGATTGGGAGAAAAGGTCATTCGCCAACCCCATAGCCTTCAAGGTGGAACGTGGTTATGCGTGAGGTCAACATGTGTCCCTTAACCCTTAGGACTCAACAATCTAACCCTAAGAGTTAAAAATTCTCAACTAAAGTTAAAAGTATTTTAAATATTTGTTTTCTGAAAACCCGCGTTAGAATGTTGAAGTCTAAGGGTTAGTGAATCTTAACCACAGTTAATAGGGGTTAAAAGGGATACGTGTTACACAAGATTGCCTATATCAATTAGTTTTGGTTAGATTTGATTGGGTTAAGTATGCCTGGAGTATATTTTTGTATTTGAATGTATTAATCACCTTTATCTAAACCCTTGGCGTCATTGTAATAATTATCTTGGGGCCACTGTAATAGTTATCCAGTATTCACATTCTGTCATTCCAATCACATGACTTGTTCTACAAACTCAAGCTCTTTTTAAAGAACAAATCAATGGGTACATGAATAAAATAAGAGATTAACAGTTGTGGATTTGTCAAATTAGTTAAAAAGTCAAAAAAAATAAATAAATGGGCATGCATGAACAGATCAACCTATCAATGGATATATGTACGAAGAGATCAACCTATATGGAAGAATAGGTCATTTGGCAACCCCATAGCCTTCAAGATGGAAAAGGTCATTTGGTTGAAAAGGTGACAAAGACAGCCCCACACATATTTTGATGCCCACTATAAAATGGTGAAGTCTGAGCTTCTCTTTGTATCTTCATTATTATTTGGAGAGTTCCATCTTTTATACATCAACACATCTGCCACAAGGAGAGGAAGAATTATATAGAAATGGGGCTTGTAGCTGTATGTTCCAGGAGTACTTCTCGCAGTTCCTATGCATGTATTATGGTCACCATGATGTTGTTGCTCGCATACATGCCCTGCGAAGCGCATCTATCATCTACATTTTATGACAAAATGTGTCCAAATGCACTCAATACGATCCGGACCTCTATTAGGACCGCCGTTTCGAGTGAGCGTCGAATGGCGGCATCACTCATTCGCCTCCATTTCCATGATTGCTTCGTTCAGGTACTTGTCACCCTCGTTGGCTGCCAAATGCTAGTTGGACAAGTTCTAGTCTTAGCTTACGATGGTTGTGTTTGTACTTTGTAGGTGTAATGGGTAAATTTCGTAAAAACCTAAGTATAGTAGTAACGAGCTCGTCCTCGGTGTGGTGTTATCGTTTGAGCTCATTTCCGTCGTCTCTTCGACGACGGGCCCGTTGTCATATGGACAACGAGAACATTGTCTATCGAACGACGTACCCGTTGTCTCATAGACGACGGTCACGTCTTCGCTCTGACGACATACCCGTTGTCTCATAGACGACGGTCACGTCTTCGCTCTGACGACGTACCCGTTGTCTCATAGACGACGATCACGTCTTCGTTCTGACGACGTACCCGTTATCTCATAGACGACGATCACGTCTTCATTCTGACAACGTACTCATCGTCTTATTGTCAACGACCCCGTACCCCAACACGTAATGAGATCCGGTGCTATTGCCCAGTCGCCTGGGACTAATCCTACCTCTACGGTGGTAGGTGGGAAACACTGTCTTGGCATTAAATGCAGCATTAAATGCCATTTAATGCTAGTCACCTCGGACGAGTTCCTACTCTATGCCTGCTCTCTTTTATATGCAGATACGCGTGCAGTACGAATGACCGGGAGATCTATCTAAAATGATTATTGAAGTACACATAAGAGATTTGAGGTGTGCATGGACATCCATGGGTGCCTATAGCCATGGCAGGAGTGGCCTATAAGAACCTGTGAAAAACAGTGTGAAGGGACAAAAATTTCAGGAGCTAAGACCCTCAAACGCTCTGCATTTTTACTGTTCATCATCTTCTACACTTACTGACTTTACCATCGGAGTACAGGTCAGGGTGCCACACCCTCCACTCCAACCTTCTACCGATAAACCAGAGCGTGGGGAGGAGCTGTTGCTGACGCGTGTCCTTTTCGGTAAATTCCCCTCACAAAATTGGCGCCGTCTGTGGGAAACTTTAGCCGAACCCACCCTTTGCTCACACCACCTCTCCCGGTCAGCATGGCAGACCAAACTCCTCAGTCTATCGTCGAAAACCAGCCCCCTCAAGCCATTCCCTGCACCCCTTCCGCCATGCAAACGTTCGCATCAGGCCAATCTTCTGGACAACCAGAAAGGCCCATGACCATACATGATCCCATCCTGTTACTATTACAACAACAACAGACCACTCTGGCCCAGATAGTCAGCCAGCAGCAGTCACTGCAGGAGCGGCTTGATGCTTTAGAGCATAGTAACTTGGAGATCGATGACGAATCTCCTAAAGGGGCCTCTGCGGCTCGTAAACTCAATTTCCCTTCTTCCCCTCCCCCCAAAGTAACAATCCCGATCTCGCCGTCTGCACCAGAGAATCTGGAGAGAAGATTCACTCTCACTCCTTCTACTGACGAGACTGCCTATCCTCATTCTCTTGGTGCTCATGCTGAACAACGGGATCTCCGTATCAGCAACGACGGGTTGAAGACAGGCTTAACCCTCAAGGACGTGGAAGCCCTGATCAATGCTCGAGTCAGAGGAGTGACGAGCGGGGCCTCTCTCGATCAATACGCTCAGAAGTACAAAGACGAGGAGGAGACGTCCCCTTTTTCCAAGGAGATCATCGAATCATATACCCCGTCAAAATTCGTGGTACCGAATTTTGTTAAGTTCGATAGGAGGAGAGATCCTATTGACCACCTGACTGACTTCAAGAATGCTATGGCTGTCCGTAATCCGGATGATAATCTCCTCTGTAAAGCCTTCCCTAGTAGCCTGACTGGAGCGGCTGCGAGATGGTTCCGTAATCTACCCGCTGGGTCGATCAAGTGTATGGCTGATCTCAGGTCAGTTTTCATTGACCAATACATCATTAACAAGAAGAAGAAAGCAGGCGCAGATTCACTCTTCGCCATGCGAATGAAGTCGGCGGAACCCCTCAGAGACTTTATTCAACGGTTTACCGATGAAGTCTCTAATATCGATAAGATCGAAGACTGCACTTGCATAGCGGCCTTCAAGAATGCTATACCCAAGAATTCTAAGCTCTACGAATCTCTTGCCCTTGATTGTCCAATCAAGATGGACGAACTGATAGTCCATGCCTCTAAGTACGGGAGGATGGAGGACGATATTGCAGCAACGACGAGACCCAGAGCACGAGGGGTAGATGCTGTGGAGTGGGGAAGCAAACCCTCCTCGAAGAGAGGGAAGAGACCAAAGTATGAATCATCTTCCAGCGAAGAGGAACCACGGTGGCGCACACGACAGGAAAAAGTGGTGTATGTTGAACGACGGGAAGAACTGAACCGACACTCGTTGGGAGTCCGCCAAGATTTAGACTCATCAAGGAGGACGGATCTACGTCCCAACTCCCAACGGCGGGACGACCGTGCCTATCAGAGACAAGAGGAACCCGGGCATAACAAGGAGAGGGAGAATCAGACAACAGAAAGACGTCCTTTTGCATCTCGCGCTGGTCAAGTCAACTTCTCAGCGAGCCCGGCGACGATTATGAAGACGATGGAAGACAAACCATACTTCGAATGGCCAGCACGGACCGTTCGTGATGTCACCTCGGGACCCAGGGCGCATGAGTATTGTCAGTACCACAAGTGCCACGGGCACCTTACAAATCGTTGTCGCATCCTGAGAGAATATCTGGAAAGATTAGTCCGTGAAGGCTATCTGGGAGAATATGTGGACTCTGGAAGAGGAGAAGGGCGTATTACAGATCCATCCACTCGATCTCATGAGGGAGAGCCATCTGGTCATATGGGCCGAGGCGGAGAAGCTCCGAAGGGAGTCATAAATGTCATCCATCGCGCTCGAGTACCAGAAGTAGATATTGAGCAGCAGTTCCGAGCGAAGGCAAGGAAGTTATCACACGTGGCAAAAGTTTGTCAGGTGCGATCGACAATGAGGGAAATCGAGCAGGCCCTATCGTTCACTGATCAGGACATGACAACTGTGGTCAGGCCTCACTACGATGCTCTTGTCTTGACTATGCGAATTGGCGATTTTGACATCAGGCGAGTGCTCGTTGACCCTGGGAGTGGGGCAGATATTCTGTATCTCCATGCTTTCGCAAAGATGGGGTTGAACCCAGCAGTTCTCGTCCCTGCACAGACC
The DNA here is from genome assembly GCA_015143295.1 of Tetracentron sinense. Lineage (NCBI taxonomy): Eukaryota > Viridiplantae > Streptophyta > Magnoliopsida > Trochodendrales > Trochodendraceae > Tetracentron > Tetracentron sinense. Next base: position 31,328,117 of record CM026573.1, on the reverse strand, counting down.
CCCTTGATAGGATTCGACGGAAGCTCGATGCAACCCGTAGGAGAAGTCATCCTACCGGTCAAAGCTGGACCTATCATCCTGTCCACTCGGTTCTCCATTGTCGACGCGCCGTCCCCATACAATGCCATCTTGGGGCGATGGTGGACTCACGAAATGAGAGCTGTTCCGTCTTCTTATTATCAGGTACTGAAATTCCCTACCCCGGACGGACCAAGTGAAATACGAGGAGACCAGCTGGCATCGCAGAAATGTGATTATGCCCCACCCGACCTACTCAAATAGCAATTACAGATCGGGTCCGTAGAAGAGGAGAACCAGGGTAAATCGTTGACGAACCACTCTGTTGAACCCACGAAGCTTGTCAACCTTGGGACGGAGAACGAGCCAAGGACGCTACAAATTGGGACCTGTTTGACAACGGATGAAGAGCAGGAGTTGATAAATTTTCTGAGGAGGAATCTTGATGTTTTTGCTTGGTCCCACGAGGACATGACGGGTATCAATCCTGAAATCATCTGTCACCATCTCAACGTTGATCCCGTAGTCAATCCGGTTAAACAGAAGCCTCGTAGACTTGCTCCGGCGTACCATGAGGCCGTCAATGAAGAGATTGATAAGTTAATTCAGCACGGGTTCATTCGTGAGGTCCAATATCCAGAATGGATAGCCAATGTAGTAGCTGTTCCGAAGAAGAACGGGAAAGTCAGAGTCTGTATTGATTTCACCAATGTTAACAAAGCTTGTCCGAAAGACTTCTTCCCAGTTCCCAGAATCGATAGACTTATCACTGCCACCGCGGGTCACGAGATGTTGAGCTTCATGGATGGGTATTCGGGTTACAATCAAATCCTCTTAGCGGAGGACGATCAAGAGAAGACGGCCTTCATAACGGAGCGTGGCCTATTCTGTTACCGGGTCATGCCCTTTGGCCTGAAGAATGCCGGGGCCACTTATCAGCGGTTAATGAATCTGATGTTTGGATCCTTGCTTGGTAAATCGGTGGAGGTGTACATTGACGATATCGTTGTGAAAAGCCGAACTCGGGTCTCTCTTGTAGCCGACTTGGCGGAGCCGTTTTCTATTTTACGCACTTTCAATCTGAAGTTAAATCCTGAGAAATGTATATTCGGCGTCGCCTCGGGCAAATTCCTTGGTTACCTCGTCAGTCAACGGGGCATCGAAGCAAATCCCACGCAAATCCGTGCTCTGATAGATATGCCGGAACCGAAGACAAGGAAAGAAGTTCAAAAACTGACAGGACGTATCGCTGCTCTTAACCGGTTTATATCGAAGTCTTCTGACCGTTGCAGACCTCTGTTCGAGTTATTAAGGAAGGATTCCGTTTTCAAGTGGACAGAAGAGTGTTCCCGATCTTTCGCCGCCTTGAAGATGTATCTGGGCTCCGCTCCGATCCTCTCCGTACCTGAACCTGGTGAAGTGTTGTACCTCTACCTCTTCGTTTCGGAACGAGCCATTGGCTCCGTGCTGCTCAGAAGTCACAACGGCGTAGAGAAGCCTATTTATTTCGTCAGCAAAACATTCCACAAGGCAGAATCCAACTATAGCAAAATGGAAAAGATGCCTATTCCGGATTGATCGGTTGCTACACGGTGACCGCAAATGGAGATATATATAAAATTTACTAACAGGAGTCGAACATGAGTACATCCAAAACAAAATATGAAAAGAAGGGGATAGGAAGGAGGAAAGATCAATCTTCGCCAACTTCAACGACTACGACAGCGTCATCAGGAACGATCGGAACGTTGTCGGCAGCAACAGCGGGATCGGCAGAAGCAGTTTCAGCTGGAGCCTCGGGGAGAACGGGAGATGGTTCAATAGGTGACGGGGGTTGCCCCCCTCCTTGTACCTCGAGCTCTTCACCGAGCGGGAACTCCGTGCCCACAGCCTCAGAACGAGTGGCCTCGTCCTTCGATTGCTGGGGAGACTCTACCAGTCGTCCCGTTTCTCGGAGCTCGTTCATCAGCTCCTTCTCCGTCTCGATCCGATCTTCGGCTATCAGCCGTTCCATCTCTGTCTGGAAGTGGGCTCGAAGAGACTCCGTTAAAGCCTCCTTGGCGGCTTCAACCTCCTTGTCCCTCATGGCCGCGGCCTCCTCAAGCTGTTTGGCCAACGCTGCCTTCTCGGCTTCAGTCGCCTCTAGCCGTTGACGGAGAGTGTTCACGATCTCGTCCATCTTGCTGATCCGAATGACGGATCTCTCGGCCTGTTCCACCGCCGCCTTCTCTCCCTCCATCGCCTTACGGGCTTCGTCCCGAGCTTTGTCCCGTTGTTTCACGGCCGTGGCAATCGTGCCTTTAGCAGACCGCAGGTTAGCCTTAACGGACATCAACTCGTGGTTCAGCCGTTTCACGTCCTCGGCCCCCCTCTTCTCCAGGTCAAGGACTTTGTCCCTCAGCCCATTGGCAGTACGCCTGTTTTCGGCGGTGATTTCGTACATCCCGGCGAGCATGTTGCCCAGCTAAAAAAAAAGGGGGGAGAGAGAGATGGTATCAAAATAAAAAAATAAAAAAAAACGTACCGTGGCAACAGCTCGACTCACGGCACTGAACATCCCCATCCAGTGCAAGTCTCTCGTTGCGGCTATATCCGCTGGGAGTCTCATCGCCAACATCATCGATGTGGCCACGGAGTCGTGCTCCATCGCCGAATGTACGACGGTAGGACGAGCATATCCTCGGGGGAAGACGGGATTCCATAGCTCGGCGGGGCCCCCCATGGTAATCCTCTCTCGAGGAGGAACAGAGGACGGGGAAGCGGAAGACGAAGCCACGTTTGCGGCTGGTGAGGAAGTAGAGGCCGGGACAACCACAGGGGCAGCCGTATCTGCCACAGTAGACGGAGCAGCTACGACAGCCACGGGAGGACAGGTGCTAACAATTGGAGGCTCCTCCGCGGGGATACCACTCCCCTCGCCGAATGTTGCGGCTTGAGTAGATGACACCCCGGCGGACTCCCGTTCTCGAACTCTTTGATCGTGCTCCGCCTCTCGCCGAGCTTTTTTCGCCTTCAGGGCTTTGAGAGCTTCTTCCCTCTCTCTTTTCTCCGTCTTCTTATCCGCCGCGGATAGACGGGAGGGACGAGAAGGGCGGGGAGGACGAGTCAGCGTCGGAGCCTGTGATGATCGCTGTGGTAAGGGAAGTTGGTCAGCCATGTCTTCCTCTATCTCTTCGTCAAGGAAAGCTATCGGCCCGAGCGGTCTCTGAGGCGGTGGATGAGCTGGTCGGCGAGGCTTTCTATGTAAGGTCCCTGCCTCTACAGCGGACCCTGTCTCTTGAACAGAGGACGGCGTCCAGGTGACGTAATCGTCCCCTTTATCGATGCGAACTTTCCGAAGCGCGTACTCTTCTTCTGCGGAAAGTTCAGAGAAATGTGGCTTAGAAATATCTGCAGAAAGAGCGAAGCGTTATTAGCCATGTAACAGGAATACGTTTCCAGAACAGACAACGGAGAACGATTCAAAAGTAACAGACCTGAAGTAAATTCGTGGGGAACAGGACGGGCACTTTCTGCCCTCCAAGCTCCGGAGACCACGAAAGGCATCTCCTTCCAGTCCCGTTCCACATCAGGGAGGTGTGTGATGATATCGGGGATCCTGGGTTTTTGCCTCCAGGTGAAGTACGTTTTCTTTCCCTCCTCATCAACCCCGGGACATTTCACGACGTGGCAGAAGTGGAAGACGTGCCTGGCCTCTACGTTGTACCCGTCTCTGTTGAACTTGTCCATCAGAGACATGTATTTGTAGAACTTCGGGTGCATTTGCCCCGGGGCAACTTGGAGGACGGACAGGACGGAGTCCGCAATGGGGGATAAGGGAAATCGAAGTCCAGCCTCGAACTGGGCGAGGTAGACGATAGTGCAGGAAGAACGGTGGTCTGGAAGAACGTCTTCTTCCTTAAAATGAATGTGGACATGAGGGGGAATTTGGAAAAGGGCTCTGTAATGGTCAAGTGCGTATTTGACAACTGGTTTGGTTTTGGGTTTGGAAACGCCGGTGATAACATCGTGAGGGGCACTGCCTGAGCAACTGGCTTCATCGGCACTATCTATTCTAACAACTTCGGCAGACATGGTGGCAAACAAGTAGCAAAAAAAAAAATATAGGGAAACGACCACAGAACAAAAGAAAAAAAGGAGAATCTTACCGAAAACTGTATCTAGGAAGCAAGGAGCACAGCAAGAGAAGAGAGAAGAGCAGAGCAGCAGACCGTCGGTGAGAAGAATTTTCGGCAGAGTAGCAGAATGCAAGAATTCAAACGAAGAAGATGAAGTACCAGGCCTTCAGTACTTATAGACCAGTCCATAACTCGAAGGACGATAATGACCTCGATCTATACCGTACGCGTGTCCACGCATGCAGACAACGTGAAGGGCAGGATGGTCTTCTGACCGAGTTAAATAACCGTCGGGAAAAATGAAGCGTCCGAAAGATAATGATGACAGCCTGCCAAACATTTATGAGGTATAACGTTTCGGCACGCGCAATACAGCTGGCGCGACGCTACATCTTCGCGTGCAGAATACGTGACCTATCGCCATTCTGAGGTTAGCAGTATCTTCTCCTCCGTCGTTTCGCTATATTTATGACACTCTGAACCACGTTCAAAGTATCATAAAGGGGCAATTTGTAATGGGTAAATTTCGTAAAAACCTAAGTATGGTAGTAACGAGCTCGTCCTCGGTGTGGTGTTATCGTTTGAGCTCATTTCCGTCGTCTCTTCGACGACGGGCCCGTTGTCATATGGACAACGAGAACGTTGTCTATCGAACGACGTACCCGTTGTCTCATAGACGACGGTCACGTCTTCACTCTGACGACATACCCGTTGTCTCATAGACGACGGTCACGTCTTCGCTCTGACGACGTACCCGTTGTCTCATAGACGACGATCACGTCTTCGTTCTGACGACGTACCCGTTATCTCATAGACGACGATCACGTCTTCATTCTGACAATGTACCCGTCGTCTTATTGTCAACGACCCCGTACCCCAACACGTAATGAGATCCGATGCTATTGCCCAGTCGCCTGGGACTAATCCTACCTCTACGGTGGTAGGTGGGAAACACTGTCATGACATTAAATACAGCATTAAATGCCATTTAATGCTAGTCACCTCGGACGAGTTCCTACTCTATGCCTGCTCTCTTTTATATGCAGATATGCGTGCAGTACGAATGACCGGGAGATCTATCTAAAATGATTATTGAAGTACACATCAGAGATTTGAGGTGTGCATGGACATCCATGGGTGCCTATGGCCATGGCAGGAGTGGCCTATAAGAACCTGTGAAAAACAGTGTGAAGGGACAAAAATTTCAGGAGCTAAGACCCTCAAACTCTCTGCATTTTTACTATTCATCATCTTCTACACTTACTGACTTTACCATCGGAGTACAGGTCAGGGTGCCACACCCTCCACTCCAACCTTCTACCGGTAAACCAGAGCGTGGGGAGGAGCTGTTGCTGACGCGTGTCCTTTTCGGTAAATTCCCCTCACAGTAGGGATGCGATGCATCAATCTTACTTGATGAGGCTGCCTCAACTACAAGTGAGAGGAACGCGCGCCAAAATTTAAATTCAGCAAGAGGTTTTAATGTCATAGAAGCTGCCAAGTCTCAAGTAGAGAGCATTTGCCCAGGAGTGGTATCTTGTGCAGACATCCTTGCAGTTGCAGCGCGAGACGCGAGACGCATCTGTTGCTGTGAGTATTTATCTTTTCTCAATATAGGGATCATCGGAAAATTCCATAAGGGATGTAAGTTTACATATATTTTGAACACAAGTCTTGCACCAATAATCTAAACATTAGATATTCTTGAAACCAGGTGGGTGGCCCAACATGGACAGTGAAGCTCGGAAGGAGAGACTCCACCTCTGCAAGCCTAAGCCAAGCTGAGACAGACCTTCCACGCTTTACAGACGGCCTCAAAAAAATCATTTCCTTGTTTGATAACAAGGGTCTCGTGCAAGAGACATGGTTGCCCTCTCAGGTTTGGACTAGGATACACCATATAATCCATGGATTCTAGTTATCACCCCAAGTATTCTCTCCCATCTATGACTTTCTTACCTTAACCTTTTATTGACATGCAGGTTCGCATACAATAGGTCAAGCTCAATGCGTAACCTTCCGTGACAGGATCTACAACAATGCTAGCGACATCGATGCTGGCTTTGCTAGCACTCGTAAGCGCCGTTGTCCTACCAATGCTCCAGATGGAGATAGTAATTTGGCGCCTCTCGATTTGGTGACACCAAATTCTTTTGACAACAACTACTTCAAGAATCTAATCCAGAGAAAGGGATTTCTTGAATCCGATCAGATCCTCTTTAGTGGAGGATCCACAGACAGCATTGTTTCAGAGTATAGCAAGAGCCCTGCAACTTTTAACTCCGATTTCGCATCTGCTATGGTAAAGATGGGAGATATCGATCCTCTCACGGGATCATCAGGGGTGATAAGGAAGTTGTGCAGTTCAATCAACTAGTTTCTTTCTAAAGTTGGAAGACATTTATGAGAACCAAGTGTCTATATTTCATAAATTGTGTTTTTATTATTTTTTAAGTTTCTAAATCACATGATGATTTTTCACTTTAGGAGCCTATATTTGCTTTTATGTGTCATTTTTTTTGTTTTCTATCAAGTGTGTTATAATCAGCACTGATTAGTTATATCTTCTTCTATATTACTATTGGTCGTTTGGTTAGAATCAATTGTTGTTAAATGTTCTTCCCCTGCCTCCTTATTTGGAATTCTTCAACTTTGTCAAGTGTGATATCAGAATATTTCTGTGTCTCTCTCAACTAGTAGCATCACAGTTTAGTATAAAGAAGAGGGAGTTCATCTGAGTTCTAAATTCAAACTTAAGTTAGGAAGTTCATCTGAGTTCGAAATTCAACTCCGAGAATATGCTTTCGGTTATAAGACAACTTAGCCCTAGAGAACTAATCCCTAGGCTCTGATACCAAGTCTGTTGCGACCCAAAATACCCCCTAGGAGTTAGGGATACTTTAGCTCGTGACCGCCGTGACATACCATCCTGTATGACACGTAAGGCATACATACCACTTGATGAAAAGACATCAACATATACGCAGCGGAAATAAACGGAAGCAATACATAATAAATGCTCCCATCATTTGGTTCAAGTCTGAACCAATAGAATATGCCCAAAAATATGGAGTGAACCAGTCCCATACTCAACATACACAATTCTCTCTTCCTAGCTCGGTTAGAAAAAGTCAAAATCGGGCCGCCTATCTAGTGATTCATCATCCAGGTAGTGGTCTATAGAGGGCTCCGACTCGTAGTACTCTTCCTCTATCCAAAGCTCCGAACCACAGTCGTCAAAGGGAACACGTGCACCTGCCGAAGTCAATAATTCGGCTGAGCATGGAATACTCAGTGTCTACAAACTCCTAAAACTAGCAAGTCATAACAGAAATTTGTAACATGCTTTTCAAGTCAAGTAAAGCGAGTAATTAAAACCAAGCCGACTAAACCAACATACTTCAAAATCGTAGAGCAGAAACCATGATACTTTTCAAAACATATACTGTGCAAGCTTTTCAAAACATATTTTTAAGCAAGGCTTTACAAGCATGACTTTGAGACATTTTTTACAAGCAAAGTGTTTCCCTTCTCGGGACACTTTAGAGACGAGTTTAAACTTATCAAATTGATTCCCTTCTCGGAACACCTTAGAGACGAGTTCATACTTTACAAGCTTTCAAAGTGATTCCCTTCTCGGAACACCTTAGAGACGAGTTCATTTCATTCATTGAGCAAACTCTGAGACTTTGAGCCAATCACAATACTTTGAGCACAATACTTAAAAATCAAAACCAAAACATCGAGCAAAACCTCTTTCCAAAACAAAGTCCGATTAAAACTCCTTTTCAAAACCCAAATCCTTCTTTGAGGCAAAAACCATTTCTCTTCCATCATTTTGATTGAACAAAACCCAACATACAAGTGCAAGTAATCAATTGTGTACAAGATATAAACAAGAGTTTCAAGTATAAATTATCTAAATCATAGTTAACCAAGAACAAATCCAAGACCTTAATCCCTCAAAGAAATCCTCCCAAAATGTAAAGCTTAAAACTAAATATAACTACACTAAGTTTAGTAGAGTGTATCTACCTTTCTTAGATCAAAACTTTGATCTAAGTTAGTTGAGAAAGGTTGAGAAGCAAGAAAGACTCCTTCTTTGTTGAGAAATCAAATCTCAAGAACACCAAAAATCATAAACCCAACTCCTTTTTCCTTCTTCCTCTTTCCACTCTTCTCTTTCTCTCTTTTTCTTCTTTTCCTGCTCAAGGGTGGTGTAAACCCTAACCCCTACAAAATTGGGTCTTTATAGACCCAATTGGGTCCATGGGAAACACCCAAAAGGTCCCCAAGTGAATAGTAGGTTGGCCAAGGCAAAAACAGCAAGATCATTCAACCGGTAGAGAGGTCCGGTCGACCGGTCAAAAGACCCCTCTCTGCTTGAAAAAACCCATACAAAATTTCGTGCATTCGGTCGACCGGTCAAGAGGGTCGGTCGACCGGTCAAGGTTGGGTCGACTGGTAGCAAAATCAGTTGACCGGTTTTGCCTGGTTTCTTCCGCTGTTCTTCTGTTTTTGGCCTGTGCTTTATTCTTTTCCCTTCTTCTACTGACTCCTATACTTATTTTAATTTAAAACATTTAAGTTAATTTTTATTAACTTCAAGTTTTAAATTAAAATAAGAAAGTACCCCCCATTTGAATCGAATAAAAATACTTAGAAAATCCAATTCCTTAAAACTCAAAATCTGTTTTTCCAGTTCTAGGCAAAACCCGATAAATCCGGTTCGTCGTAAAATTTTCCATTGCCCGGGAATCCATTCTAAACATGTGAATAAAATCCCATAAAATTACGTGAGCTTCGTTAACATACAAACAACCATTACTGGGACTTTTTATCTCAAAATTCAGAAATTTTCATTACATAATCACTATTCACAGGCTATGAAAGTGAGATCCGGGGTTCTACACACCATGTCAGTTGGATCGTGTCCTAATTATTATTAAAAATACAATTTTTTTTATTTTCATGGCTAGATAGTTCATAAAGTTTTTTTATTTTTAAAAATACCCTTAAGTCAAGTTTCTATACCCAAAATGCCCTCAAATATTTTCCTATAGTTAGAATGTCTTAAATATTTTTTTAGTTCCCAAAATGCCCCTAAGTCAAATTTCTTTACCCAAAATGCCACCTACAAATTCTTTAATTCAAAATGCTCATCAAGTTTCTTATATTTCTAAAATGTCCCTTCAGTTTATATACCCAAAATGCTCTCAATTTGTTCTATACCCCAAATGCCCTAAAGCTTTTTGGTTCTCCAAATGTCCCTACATCGTGCATCTATACCCAAGGAGTCCCTCACAATTTTTTATCCAAAATGTACCTCAACTTTCTATACCCAAAATATTTCTTAGAAAAATTCCCAAAATGCCCTTTCTGGGTACCCTCTTCCAAGTCTCTCTCCCCCTCCCCTCTCTTTCACCTGCATCCCACATGCGGCCCACTAGTTCAACATAATGATTTTCCCATCACATGACTTGTTCTCCAAACTCTAGCTCTCATTTTTTTTGGTGCACTCGGTCTCATGTTGGGAAAGCGGAATTTAGCTTGCTGTGGGAACTCTAGCTCTAGCTGAAGAACAAATCAATGCAAGAACGAATAAAGTAATGGGAAATGCTCTATTTGGACCTTACGTTTTGAAAAAACCTAAAAATAGGTTTTCTTTTTACAGTTTTATTTTTGTAGGTTTCTTCTCATTCAAGTGGAGGGTTAAATTCTTTTTTGGAAAAATATACTCTTTTATGCACAGAAGGAAGACGAAAAAAAGAAGAAAGAGGAAGATGAAGAAAGAAGAAGGAAGAAAATAAGGGGAAGGAAGAAGATGGAATTCTAAAGCATGAATCATTCTTTTAAAATATAATACGAAAAATATTATATACTTTAAGTACTGGAAGATGAAACCACATTTATTCCGTTATTTTAACCTTTTCTCTCGAATTTTTTTATATAGCGAAAGAAATGTTATATCGAAGTTTTTTTTACGATACATATGAACTTTTTTTCAATACATCAAAAAAAGCTTTAGATATATCATAAAAAAAGTTAGATATATTAAAAAAAAAAAATTAGATATATTGAAAAAGAGTTTAGATATGTCGAGATATACAAAAATTCGATATATCTAACTTTTAATTCGATATATCGAAAAAAAAAAAGTTTAGATATATTGGAAAAAAATTAGATATATCAAAAAAAGTTTAGATGTATCGAAAAAAAAATTATATATGTCAAAAAAAAAGTTTAGATATATCGAAAAAAAAGTTTTGATCTGTCGGGATATAAAAAAGTTTGATAAATCTAACTTTTATGTTGATTATCGAAAAAAAATTCGATATATCAAAAAACAAAATAGATAATCTAATTTTTTTTCGATATAGCATTATTAATGAATTGAATATATAGGTAGTATTTTTTAATGGTAGACAATAGAATTGAAAAAAAAAAATTGATTCTTTATCTTTCTTCTTCTTCTTCTTCTTTTTCTTCCTCCGGTATTCTTCATGTTCCTCAGTTGTTGTATTAAGTCCGCACCATACACGTGCAGAGACTTACAAAAATAAATCCCTCAAATGGGAGCCTATAAAGAGGTTTTTTTTTTAATATGTACGGAACATATTTTAGGCATTTTCCCAAATATAAAAAGTTGCAATTTGTCAAAATAGTCAAAAATCAAAAAAATCAGTGCATGCATGAACATTAGAACATATCAACCTTGTATTAGAGCATGAACAAATCAAACTCTTATTAAAGATAGAGAAACAAATTGAAATTGTTAAAATAGTCAATAGTCAAATGAAAAAAAAAAGACAGTTGAGTGAATGTTTTGTCCCTCCACTAAACAATAATAATGTTAATGCGTCTAAATTCTCCGTGAACATCTCTTGGACCACAAATCTACTCTTGAAGTGAATCATGGACAGTAATTTGGAGTTTAACTATCAAGAGGTCCACTTCAAAAGAAATCGGGGGCTCTCTAAGAACTGCCTCTCTTTAAAAGAGAGGCTATTTCGCTCAACTGGCTTATTTTAAAATAAAAAGAGCAGTGCTTAGCGGAACCATGGGTCTGTTTCCTATCTGACCCCGTGTCCAGGGGCGGAGCCAGAAAATTTTCATTGGGGGGCCGGCCGCCGAAATGCATCTATAAAAAAATTAATAGATTTGAGGGTATCGAATTTGGGGGTTTGGGGGCCTCCCCCAAGAAAATTTTTTTTTGGCTAATATTTTTATTTTGAGATTTTTTTTCCCCGGTAATGTCCTTGAGGTCACCACGCGTCCCTATTGATACCCCTTAACTATGGTTAAGATTCACCCACCTATCCTTGGTTTTAAAAAAATATTTCAATTTTTTTTTCAAACCCTAGCTAAAATTTACTAACTCCCAAGGTTAAACAAATTTTAATGTTTTTTTTTTCTAAAAACTAAGGATAAGTAGGTGAACCCTAAGATTGGTTGAGTCAATTGGGAAATGTGGTGACCTAAAGGGTATAACCGGACTCTATTGGAGGGCTCACTATATATTTGACAAAAAAATTGGGGGGCACATATATAAGACAAAATAATTTTGGGGCCCAAAGTATATTAAAAAAATTATAAACATTTGAGGGGACCATCACTTCATACCAAATCATGAAGGGATTACAAAAAATTTTGGAGGCCACCCCCCGCCCCCTGGCTTCGCCCCTGCCCGTATCAATGTGTCCCTTTTAACATCCCTTTAACCCTAGTTAAACTTAACTAAATTAGAACTAAGATTTTTTTTTTAAAAAAATTTGAAAAACTATGATTGGATTGCTTAACCCTAGGGATGAGTGAATACTAAGCAAGTAAGTGTTTAATATTGGGGTGTGGACTAAAGAGGACCGGCCTGAATGGGAACCCGGGTACGTTAACTATTTTTCTTTTAAAAATGCATTTCCCAAAAAACACATGCAATATTTATGCTTGTTTTGGGGGAGCTCCGGATATCTTTTCTGTTGGCCGACTTAAAACTCACTCTCCCCCCTTGTTACGGCAATAATCTTCTCCTCAGGTGGTGAAGACAGACTACTGCTCATTGCTCTCACAAAGCCCTTTTAGCTGTCCTTGAACTATGGTTAATACTTTTCAACCTCTATGGTTAAAAAATATTAATTTTCTCTAAGAACGAAAGTTAGATGTTTTAACTTTAAGGGTTAGTGAATAACCAAAGTTAATGGAAGTTAAAAAGGGACCCATGGACAGAAAAAGGGGATGATCCAACAGCTAGGAGGCAATTGTTTTTCTTTTTAAGGGCAAAAGACAGAATTTTGGGTAGTTTCACACAAACTTCTTGTATTTTTGCATCCGAAAAAAGGGAGTGGACTAGCACCATAGCACCCCTTTGATTACAAATTGCAATATTTAGATTGAGAATTTTGACATTTCTAGATTGGGAGAAAAGGTCATTCGCCAACCCCATAGCCTTCAAGGTGGAACGTGGTTACGCGTGAGGTCAACATGTGTCCCTTAACCCTTAGGACTCAACAATCTAACCCTAAGAGTTAAAAATTCTCAACTAAAGTTAAAAGTATTTTAAATATTTTTTTTCTGAAAACCCAGGTTAGAATGTTGAAGTCTAAGGGTTAGTGAATCTTAACCACAGTTAATAGGGGTTAAAAGGGATACGTGTTACACAAGATTGCCTATATCAATTAGTTTTGGTTAGATTTGATGAGTATATTTTGTATTTGAATGTATTAATCACCTTTATCTAAACCCTTGGCGTCATTGTAATAATTATCTTGGGGCCACTGTAATAGTTATCCAGTATTCACATTCTGTCTTTCCAATCACATGACTTGTTCTACAAACTCCAGCTCTTTTTAAAGAACAAATCAATGGGTGCATGAATAAAATAAGAGATTAACAGTTGTGGATTTGTCAAAATAGTTAAAAAGTCAAAAAAAATAAATAAATGCATGCATGAACAGATCAACCTATCAATGGATATATGTATGAAGAGATCAACCTATATGGAAGAATAGGTCATTTGGCAACCCCATAGCCTTCAAGATGGAAAAGGTCATTTGGTTGAAAAGGTTACAAAGACAGCCCCACACAAATTTTGATGCCCACTATAAAATGGTGAAGTCTGAGCTTCTCTTTGTATCTTCATTATTATTTGGAGAGTTCCATCTTTTATACATCAACACATCTGCCACAAGGAGAGGGAGAATTATATAGAAATGGGGCATGTAGCTGTATGTTCCAGGAGTACTTCTCGTAGTTCCTATGCAGGTATTATGGTCACCATGATGTTGTTGCTCGCATACATGCCCTGCGAAGCGCATCTATCATCTACATTTTATGACAAAATGTGTCCAAATGCACTCAATACGATCCGGACCTCTATTAGGACCGCCGTTTCGAGTGAGCGTCGAATGGCGGCATCACTCATTCGCCTCCATTTCCATGATTGCTTCGTTCAGGTACTTGTCACCCTCGTTGGCTGCCAAATGCTAGTTGGACAAGTTCTAGTCTTAGCTTACGATGGTTGTGTTTGTACTTTGTAGGGATGCGATGCATCAATCTTACTTGATGAGGCTGCCTCAACTACAAGTGAGAGGAACGCGCTCCAAAATTTAAATTCAGCAAGAGGTTTTAATGTCATAGAAGCTGCCAAGTCTCAAGTAGAGAGCATTTGCCCAGGAGTGGTATCTTGTGCAGACATCCTTGCAGTTGCAGCGCGAGACGCATCTGTTGCTGTGAGTATTTATCTTTTCTCAAGATAGGGATCATAGGAAAATTACATAAGGGATGTAAATTTACATATATTTTGAACACAAGTCTTGCACCAATAATCTAAACATTAGATATTCTTGAAACCAGGTGGGTGGCCCAACATGGACAGTGAAGCTCGGAAGGAGAGACTCCACCTCTGCAAGCCTAAGCCAAGCTGAGACAGACCTTCCACGCTTTACAGACGGCCTTGAAAAAATCATTTCCTTGTTTGATAACAAGGGTCTCAGTGCAAGAGACATGGTTGCCCTCTCAGGTTTGGACTAGGATACACCATATAATCATTTCCTTGGATTCCAGTTATCACCCTAAGTATTCTCTCTCATCTATGTTTTTCTTACCTTAATTAACCTTTTATTGATATGCAGGTTCGCATACAATAGGCCAAGCTCAATGTGTAACCTTTCGTGACAGGATCTACAACAATGCTAGCGACATTGATGCTGGCTTTGCTAGCACTCGTAAGCGCCGTTGTCCTACTAATGATGGAAATGGTAATTTGGCGCCTCTCGATTTGGTGACACCAAATTCTTTCGACAACAACTACTTCAAGAATCTAATTCAAAGAAAGGGACTTCTCGAATCGGATCAGGTCCTCTTTAGTGGAGGATCCACAGACAGCATTGTTTCAGAGTATAGCAAGAGCCCTGCAACTTTTAACTCTGATTTCGCGTCTGCTATGGTAAAGATGGGAGATATTGATCCTCTCACGGGATCATCAGGGGTGATAAGGAAGTTGTGCAGTTCAATCAACTAGTTTCTTTCTAAAGTTGGAAGACATTTATGAGAACCAAGTGTCTAAATTTCATAAGTTGTGTCTATATTAGTTTTTAAGTTTGTAAATCACATGATGATTTTGTATTTCAGGAGCCTATATTTGCTTTTATGTGTCATATTTTTGTTTTCTATCAAGTGTATTATAATCAGCACTACTCATTAGTTGTATCTTCTTCTATACCATTTTGGCCTTTTGGCTAGAATCAATTATTGTTAAATGTTCTTCCTCTGCCTCCTTATTTGACATTCTTTAACTTTGTCAAGTGTGATATCATAATATTTCCTCTGTCTCTCTCAACTACTTGCATCACAGTTTAGTATAAAGAGAGGGAAGGCTGTCTGCGTTGGCAACACTTTAAATAACGTTTTGATATAAGAAATCTTTTATGCTTCGTTCTTTTGGTGGAACTTATAAAAGTCCAAACATTAATATTTTGGAGCAAAAGGCAAGAGTCTAGAACAAGAGAGAAGAGGGTTTCTAACCCATTTTCACAAATATATCAAGTTCAATTTAATTTGAAGTTCCAAATGTATGGTTTTTGGTGAAACTTAAAAGTTCCATATTTGTAGAACTTTTGTCGTCGCGACCCAAAATACCCCTAGAAGATAGGAGACCTTTTGGCACGTGACCTAAATCGTATCATACCATCCTGTGCAATACACAAGGAATACAAATAGTGAAAACTGAAAATTTCTAAATAATGTCAACTGTACATGTGTCCAAATTTGAACCAACAGAGTTTTAACAAAGTAAAATTCTAAAGCGGACATACCCGCTTATCAAAATACACAAATCTCTCCCTCGCCCTCTCAATAGTAGTCTCAAGCAGATGATTCATAGTAGGCTCAGGCTCGTAGTATTCCTCCTCCACCCAAGGCTCGGGGTCAACATCAAATGGACCTGCCGATGATAACAAATCGATTGAGCATGAAATACCTGGCATATACAAACCACTAGATAATATATCATAATTTCACATGCTTCACATGGTCAGTTCATAGAATACACATGCATTGAAAACACATGAGGAAACCTCTTAGCAAATACACATGTGCAATACGATAAAACACATACACTTATCATTAAAAATCATATTTTTCTTTTCTTTTATCTCTTTTAAGGCACATTGAACCTTTTACTTACTTTACACTTGACTTTATGGAAGTGTACACATGACTTTGACTAATGCTCTACCTAGAGTGGTAGAAGTCCATTAGCATTCACATACATTTCGATCATGACTAATGTTTTAGTTAGAGTGATAGAAGTCCATTACCAGTTTCATCCACCTCCCCGTGGATATCTTTGCAAATAATTTACCCTGAACAAATGACAAATGCTCTACCTAGAGTGGTAGAAGTCAATTTGCATTCTTCCCACACATAGCTTCATTTGGGACTAAATGACTACTGCTCTACCTAGGATGGTAGAAGTCCATTATCATCCTCCCGATACATCTTACTTTCTTCATCGTCTTTTACTTTACTTTGTCGATACACATAAAAACTCAATCATGCACTACGAGTGTCATATACAATTGTGAGTGAATATGGTAAACAAATAACACAAGGCACATGCTTTTTTTTATATATATATAAAAACCACTCAAAGGGAGTGGGGGGTTTGGCAGACCCCTACCAGTTTATTGATACAAGAAAAGGAGGGGAACATAAAACCTTACCCCTACAAAAACACCAAAAATAGGGGGGACATAAAACCATAACCCCTAAGAAGACACAAAAGGAAAGGGGAATTAAAAACCCACAACCCTAAACAACACACAAAACTCAACAAAGACAATACAAAAACCACCTTAATACAATCTAATATTTCCCAGACCCTCTAATATTTCCCAGACCCACTTTATCAAGAAACTGAAGAGCTCTGAGATGAGGAGGGCTTTCTTGACTAGGAAGAATCCAACCTGAGAGATGAAGATCACATCCATAATTTGCTAGAAAATCCGCTATCTGATTAGTTTCCCTGAAAATATGAGTTATAGAGGAGAATATGGACTTAACTTTGTTAATTTTTTTATTCCAATACCACACAGACCATGGATGTTGACAAATACCATTCCAGGCTTCCACAATACATTTGGAGTTAGATTCTACCCCGATCTGCATAAACCCAAAAGATTGGCAAAGAGAAATACCATCGAGAAGGGCTCTAGTCTCAGCAACATAATTGGAGCATTGACCATAATTGTCCAAGTCTGATCTCCAAAACTGATCTCCATAGTTATCTTCTCCACTTCGGGATCTACTACCGATGAAAGGGGATCTGCTTTATTAGAATCAATAACCAACACTGATTGGGTATTCACATTATTATCAAGTCCTTCTTCTCTCATAATCCCCTCTCTCGAAGCTTGATTATCATCCATCTTCCTTGCAGGATCTTGTTTTCCAAATCTTTTTGCAACCCATTTTGCAATAGATTCTTTGTTGTTGATCACCGGAGGGCAAAACCCTCTACTGTTATTGTTAACCGCATCTACCCCGGATAGTTTTTCTGGGATTATCAAATCTTTTCTACTATTGCCTTCTTGTTTATCCTTACCAGGTCTATCAAACTTCTGATTAGAGGAGGTTTTCAATGCAACTTTGCACTTAGTATAGTGATGCCCAAGTTTATTGCAGAATGGGCAAAATGCTGAGTCTTTCTCGTATATAATTTTTTGCCATCTCCCAGTCGTTCCGACCCCAACTAGAATCTGGATAGTTTTTCTTTGTTCACATCAACCTCCACGCAAATTCTTGCTAAGCTTGGCCTTGAGCGATTTCTTGTAGGAGCATCAACTAACAGAACTGTTCCAATCAAATTGCCGATTGCACTTAAATCTTTTGGATTGAATAGGTTTATGGGAAGACCGCGAAGATTAATCCAAATTGGAACTATTGATGGCTCTATCCCGGATATAAAATAAGAGGACCACTTTAGGAACCGGACCAGTTTACCATCAATATACCCATATTCTTTCAGCCAAATTGTAATGTAATCCGATTCCAAGGAGAAACAAATAATCAAGTGCCTGGCATCCAATATAGCTACCGAGAAATCCATTTTCGTATGGAAAGATGATTGAATGAACTCTTTTATCTTCTTTGCCGGGGGTCTCCCATACGCACATTTACCGATTAGAGTTTTGAATTGGGAAGCCGAGACCTCTAGTTCATCCGGAGAGTAATAGAGTCCTAGTTCTCCTTGGAAAAACCCTCCCTTTTTGATGTCCGGCATATTACCTATCCTAAAGTCGTCATTCCTGTTCCCTTGGATGAAGACATCTGGTGTTCTACCAACTACATGAGCGTAAGAGGATACCAAATCCAGCAGCTTGGAAGAAGAACCACCCCCCCACGACGGCCAAAGCTATCCTATCTTCCATGAAACCCTAACGCAGGTTCTAATTTTGGGTTGCTAACATGCACCTAAGAAAAAAAAACTACTAACTTGCTCCTCCAGAGCTCAAAAACCATCGCAAGGCCTTGGCATGTGACTTACTTGAGTTAATCCATTTAGAGAGCAATAAAAGTAGGCTAAAACCTGAACTTAAAATTTTCTTCATTAAATAACGTTTGATACCTCAAACAAACTTCAATGAAAATTAATAATCAACCGAACATAATAAAATTGAATCATCCATCGTGATCCTTAACTGTCAAAACAAACTAAACTAAACGTAAATCCTTCATAAAGTCATTTGCAATCTCCTTGGAATTCAAATAAATACTAATAAACCAAATTCAGCAATAAGACCATCGATCAAGATCTCGTTCTTCTTCGGGATGATCACCTGTTTCTTCAATGTACTCTTCCTCTTCCCATGGTCAGGGTGCACAAAAGTCAAATTCAGAACTTGCCGACAATGAAATTATCGCCTCAGTAACAAAGTCATTCCATGTATATGATAACCCATAGTAACAATATCATAAACATTGACATGCATACAGTTAACAATTCAACTCAGTTCACATACATAAATTAGAGTGCGAAAAACATGTGCGTTCATTATGTCATTTTCTTTCTTACTTTGTTACTGTATAATATATAACAATATGCAATGTGTATATAACTTGAAATACTGCTTTACCTATTATGGAAAGGGCATACTATACTTTACTTACCGTGATACCTCCCTTCGTACATTATCCGGCACGAATGGATTACTTAGCACATTATCCAGTGCGACGACTTAATTTGTGCCCTTAAGTCATTTTGATGGTAGTCGGTCCGTGTAAAACTCGTCATACTTTAATGCTTACGTGTATCTTTTCTCTCTTACTTCTCACTTCACTTTGGTCTTACTTGTGCTCTTAGTAGTGTCCTTAAAATTTATCTTTGTGCTTGTGTGTGTTTTACAATCATGCGTGCATGTATAAACAATGACTTTTAACTCAAGGTCATAAATCGTACTTTAACAAACATGAACAATAAATCTTAACATCATCAACATACTTTCATTGCATAATACATAAAAATCACACTAACATAAATCCCTGACTTCACCAAAATTCATTATTGTCATCCAACACATTCAATCCATCCAATTCAACTCCAGAAATTCATCCCTTCTCCAGATACATTCACGTAACTTCACCAAAATAAATGAATACATAAAAAAAATATTGTTCAATCATAAAATACAATATTTAGAAGGTTATTCACATCATACTTTAATCATTCATGAGAATATTTATAAGGATTGATAAAAACTCTTGATTTTCTTTTATTCATGTTCTTTACATAGATCTCCTTCTTAAATTGCATATTTTAATTTAATATTCATGAAATTAAGAACTAGAGACAATTATTTACCTTTCTTGATCGCTTCCCTACGATCTTATGCTTAAGAATGCCTTGGATCTCGATTTCTAGGCATTCTTTCTTCTTAAGTTGAAAGCCCTTGCAAACCCTAGGTTTTTCTCCTTTTTCATTCTTCTCAAAAGCCTATAATATTTTTCTAACCTAAGGTTCCCAAAATAAAGAGTTTATATAGGTTGTAGAATTCTAACACTCTTAAAACTGCTAAAATCTCGACTTTTCGTGTTTTTGGACGAGCCCTGCGATCTATCGCCCACTTACTATGATCGATCGTAACTCAGAAATTTTTGGGAACCTTTCGGGTTTCCCTATGATCGATCATTATGACACTAGCGATTGATCACTCCTTGCGATCGATCAGATTGGGATCTTGCGATCGATCGATACTGGTGCCCTATATTTTCGACAACATTATGTTCTTAGTCTGATCAATCGTGTGATCGATCGGTACTGGTATTTTTTTTTTAAAGTCTTTTGATACTTTTTATTAGCTTCGATTTCATGCAATTAGATCATCAAAACAGGCTAAAATGAGCAAAATAATTGGGTTTCTACTTCTAAACATCTCACATTAATTTTCATAGGAATACATGCATTAAAATCAGTCACACATTTTTAGGAAATTCATAAAAATAGCACGAAAACTGAGGAAATAAATTCGGGTCTCTACACAAAAAAAAATCAATGTATGCATGAACAGATGAACCTTTTATTAAACCATGAACAAATCAAAATTTTATGAAACAAAATCTTCTAAGGTGATCACCCCTAAGGTCGCCATGTGTCCCTTTTGACACTCCTTAACTGTGGTTAAGATTCACCACCCTAGGGTTCACCCACCCATCCTTGGTTTTTAGAAAAACAAAATTAACTTTTTTATATAAAAAAAATATTTTTAGGGTTTTTTTAATATTAAATTTTTTAAAAAATAGATATTTTTTTCTAAACACCACGGATGGGTGGATGAATCTTAACCACGGTTAAGGGGTGTCAAAAGGGACACGTGACGACCTCAGGGGTGATAACCGGATTTGCCATAGAAGATTTGGTCTCAACTTTTATTAGAGAAAAAGAAACAAATTGAAATTGTCAAAACAGTCAACAGTTTAAAGAGGAAAGAAAAAGACAGCTGCGTGAATGCTTAGACCCTGCATTTTAAATAATAATGGAAACGCGTCCAAAATTCTCTGTTACCATCTCTTGGCCCACAAATGTACTCTTGAAGTGAATCATGGAAAGTTTAGAGTTGAACTATGAACAGAGCTCCTCCAGATCAACATAAATCCAGGGCTCTCTACAAAGAATCTTAGATGTAGGGTATTTTATGACATACACAGTTAAAAGAGGGAATTTTTTTCAGCGCGATTTAAAAAAAAATGCATTTCCCAAAAGACCCATGCAATATTTATGATTGTTTTGGGGCGAGCTTCGGATATCTTTTCAGTGGCCGACTTCTCAGGGCTAAGTATTTTATTACAAGAAAACCCACGGTAGGTTGAGGGTTTTTATGAAAAAAAAATACTAACCCTAATTCTCAACTAGAGTTAAAAAAAATTTTAATATTTTTTTCTAAAAACTAAGGTTAGATTGTTGAACCCTAAGGATTAGTGAATCTTAATCACAGTTAATAGGGTCAAAAGAGACACGTGTTACGCAAGATTGCCTATATCAATTAGTTTTGGTTAGATTTGAATAGGTTAAATATGCCTGGGTTATGTTTTTGTATTTGAATGTATTAATCACCTTTATCTAAACCCTTGGCGTCATTATAATAAGGAATAATTATATTGGGGCCACTGTGATAGTTATACAATCACATGACTTGTTCTACAAACTCTAGCGAAACCAATTATTTTTATTTTTGCATCCAAAAAAACGGGAGTGGGCTAAGAGCAGCCTAGCACCCGTTTGATTACAAATTGCTATATTTAGATTGAGAATTTTGACATTTCTAGATCTAGATTGGGAGAAAAGGTCTTCGCCAACCCCATAGCTTCAAGATAGAACGTAACGGTTACGCATGCGATGGAATCACAGCCACAAGTCAACATGTGTCCCTATTAACCCCTAGATTCAATAACCATTAGGGTTGAACAATCTAACCCTAAGACTCAAGTAAAGTTAAAAGTATTTTTAATTAATTTTCTTTTTGAAAACCAAGGCTAGATTGTCCAACCCTATGTTATGTTTGGTTGCAAAGAAAATAGGTGAAAACATGGAAAATGAAAAGAAAATTCTGAATTTCTAATATAGCTTTTAGTTGTGTTTTGTCTAATTTTCTTTTCTTTTCCATCTTTTTTCATATTTTCTCGGCAACCAAACATAGGGTAAATGTAATGAATCTTAACCACAATTAATAGGGGTTAAAAGGAACACGTGCTACACAAGAATTCCTATCTCAATTAGTTTTGGTTAGATTTGATTGGGTTAAGTATGCTTGGATTATGTTTTTGTATTAATCACCTTTATCTAAACCCTTGGCGTCATTGTAATAATTATAATGGGGACACAATGATAGTTATCCAATCACATGACTTGTTCTACAAACTCCAGCTCTTTTTAAAAGAACAAATCAATGAGTGCCTGAATAAAATAAGAGACTAACAGTTGTGGATTTGTCAAAAAGTCAAAAAATAAAATAAAAGAATAAATGCATGCAGGAACAGATCAACCTATCAATGGATATATGCATGAAGAGATCAAAATATATGGAAGAAAAGGTCATTTGGCAACCTTATAGCCTTCAAGATGGAAAAGGTCATTTGACTGAAAAGGTGACAAAGAAACCCCCACACATATTTAGATGCCCACTATAAAATGCTGAACCCTGAGCTTCTCCTTTTATTATTTGGAGAGTTCCATCTTTTGTAAATCAACACTAACATCTGCCACAAGAAGAGGAAGAATTATATAGAAAAATGGGGCTTGTAGCTGTATGTTCCAGGAGGGCTTCTCGCAGTTCCTCTGCATGTATTATAGTCACCATGTTGCTGTCGCTCGCATACATGCCATGCGAAGCGTATCTATCATCTACGTTTTATGACAAAATGTGTCCAAGTGTACTCAATACGATCCGGACTTCTATTAGGACGGCCGTTTCACGTGAGCGTCGAATGGCTGCATCACTCATTCGCCTCCATTTCCATGATTGCTTCGTTCAGGTACTTGTCATGTTTTTCTCTGGTTTGTGGGCTGCCAAATGCTAGTTGGACAAGTTCTAGTCTTAGCTTACGATGGTTGTGTTTGTACTTTGTAGGGTTGCGATGCATCAATCTTACTTGATGAGGCTGCCTCAGCCACAAGTGAGAGGAACGCGCTCCAAAATTTACGTTCAGCGAGAGGTTATGAAGTCATTGAAGCTGCCAAATCTCAAGTAGAGAGCATTTGCCCAGGAGTGGTATCTTGTGCAGACATCCTTGCAGTTGCAGCGCGAGACGCATCTGTTGCTGTGAGTATTTATTTTTGCTCAATATAGGGATCATAGGAAAACTACATAAGGGATGTAAGTTTACATATATTTTGAACACAAGTCTTGCACCAATAATCTAAACATTAGATATTCTTGAAACCAGGTGGGTGGCCCAACATGGACAGTGAAGCTCGGAAGGAGAGACTCCACCTCTGCAAGCCTAAGCCAAGCTGAGACAGACCTTCCACGCTTTACAGACGGCCTCGAAAAAATCATTTCCTTGTTTGATAACAAGGGTCTCAGTGCAAGAGACATGGTTGCCCTCTCAGGTTTGGACTAGGATACACCATATAATCATTTCCTTGGATTCCAGTTATCACCCTAAGTATTCTCTCTCATCTATGTTTTTCTTACCTTAATTAACCTTTTATTGATATGCAGGTTCGCATACAATAGGCCAAGCTCAATGTGTAACCTTTCGTGACAGGATCTACAACAATGCTAGCGACATTGATGCTGGCTTTGCTAGCACTCGTAAGCGCCGTTGTCCTACTAATGATGGAAATGGTAATTTGGCGCCTCTCGATTTGGTGACACCAAATTCTTTCGACAACAACTACTTCAAGAATCTAATTCAAAGAAAGGGACTTCTCGAATCGGATCAGGTCCTCTTTAGTGGAGGATCCACAGACAGCATTGTTTCAGAGTATAGCAAGAGCCCAGCAACTTTTAACTCTGATTTCGCGTCTGCTATGGTAAAGATGGGAGATATTGAACCTCTCACGGGCTCATCCGGAGTGATAAGGAAGTTGTGCAGTGCAGTCAACTAGGTAGTTTCTTTCTAAAGTTGGAAGACATTTATGAGAGCCAAGTGCCTATATGTCATAAGTTGTGTCTAAATTATTTTTAAAGTGTAAATCACATGATGATTTTGTATTTTAGGCGCCTATATTTTCATTTGTGTCATCTTTTTGTTTTCTTTCAAGTGTGTTATAATCAGCACCCGTTTGTAATATGTTCTTCTATACCATTATCGGTCTTTTGGCTAGAATCAAATGTTGTTAAATGTTCTTCTTCTACCTCCTTATTTTTCATTCTTTAACTTTGTCAAGTGTGATATATCAGAATATCTGTCTCTCTCAACTACTTGCATCACAGTTAATATAAAGAGAGGTAATTAAGGCCTTCTGCATCGGCAAGGCCTTAAATAAGGTTTTGATCTAATAATTCTTTTAGGCTCCATTCTTTTGGTGGAAGTTTTAAAAGTCCGGATCATTAATGTTTTGGAACAAGAGGCAAGAGTCTAGAACAAGAGGAGAGAGAATACTTGGGGTGTCATAACCATATTCTTACTAATATAAAGAGGATGCCCCTATTCAACACGTTTGATTGAATCTTTTTGTGTAATTCTCAAACTACCATTTGCTCTTTAGATAATGAAAAACTTTTGATTGAATGTTTACTTAATTCTCATACTACCCCTCACTCAACTATCTATTAGGCTTGAAATTCTCTATGGATATAACTGAGTCGGTTACGCCTAAGGTTGCCATGTGTCCCTTTTAACACTTTAATTGTGGTTAAAATTCACCCATCCTTAGGGTTGACACACTTATCCTTGGATTATATATAAAAAAAATGAAAAAAAAAATTTAACCCTAAGAATTAGTGAATTTTAACTAGGATTTAACAAAATTAATACTTTTTTTCCTAAAAATCAAGAATAGGTGGGTGAACTTTAGGGGTAGATGAATCTTAACCACAATTAACGGTGTCAAAAGAGATGCGCAGCAACCTCAAGGGCATAATCAGACTCCAACTGTGGTTAAGATTCACCCATCTCTAGGGTTCACCCACTTATTCTTGGTTTTTAGAAAAAATAATATTTTTTTAAACCTTGGTTAAAATTCATTAACTCCTAAGGTTAAATTTTTTTTCATAGAAGGTAAATCGGCCACATTAAAATTACCTTCTGGGGAGGTCCGTTTGATATCCAAAATATTTTTTTTTTCTAGAAACCAAGGATAAGTGGGTGAATCTTAATCACAGTTAAGGAGTGTTAAAAGGAACACATGGCGACCTCAGTGGCATAACCGCGCTCTTTTGGAAAAATGCTCCAAAGAAGAATATCTCGCCAAGGCCCCGCCCGCCCCCTTTATTTGTTATA
This sequence comes from Tetracentron sinense, assembly GCA_015143295.1. Taxonomy (NCBI): domain Eukaryota; kingdom Viridiplantae; phylum Streptophyta; class Magnoliopsida; order Trochodendrales; family Trochodendraceae; genus Tetracentron; species Tetracentron sinense. The sequence continues at coordinate 31,303,044 of CM026573.1, read as the reverse complement.
CCCAAAATGTCTTTAAAGCTTTTTAGTTCTAAAAATATCCCGACGTCATATTTCTATAAGCAACAAGGCCCTCACAATTTTTTTAACCAAAATATCCCTCAAGTTTCTATACCCAAAATATTTCTTAATTTTATTTTGAAATGCTCCCCTTCCCCTCTCTCTCTCTCTCACCGCACGTGCCGCCCACTAATACTAATATAAAGAGGATTCCCCATGTTCTTGATTCAATCTTTTGTAATTCCAAAACTATCCTTTGCTCTTATCAGATAAAATTTTGCAAAATTCCCAAACTACCCTTATCATAATCATTATATAAGACAAACACATAATTGAATGTTTGTTAAAAAAAAAACTGAATGTTTGCTTAATTCACATACTATCCCTCACTCATCTATCTATTAGGCTTTAAATTCTCTACGGTTATAACTGGACTTCTTGATTCAATCTTTTGGTTAAAATTTGCTAACTCCTGTGGATACATTTTTTTTCTAAAAATCAACAATAAGTGGGTGAACTCTAGGGATGTGTGAATTTTAATCACAATTAAGTAGTGTTAAAAGGGACACATGGCAACCTCTTGGCAAAATACTCCCAAAGAAGAATGTCTCGCCAAGGCCCCGCTTGCCCCCTTTCTTTGCTATACCCAAAATGTCTCTAAAGCTTTTAGTTCTTAAAATGTCCCAACATCATAGTTTAGCAATGTGTCTCTCACAATTTTTTTTATCCAAAATGTCCCTCAAGTTTCTATACCCAAAATATTCATTAATTTTTGGTCCCTCTTCCTAGCCTCTCTCCCCTTCTCTCTCACATGTATCCCACGTGCGGCCAGTAGTATATATATGACAAGTAGTGGTAAAGCTAATTGCTCCCTCTTTCATTTTTCTTTGCTTTGATCTTTACTTGATGTTGATGGAAAAATCCACACATACCGAAAACTAATAACAATTTACTTTGATCTTTACTAGAAGTGCATGGAAAAATCCACAAACACACTCAAATATATAAAAATGACAACAAAAAAAAAAAATGACAAGCTCCACAATCTTGCTATAAAAGTTAAAATGAAAAAAAAAACAATTGAAAAGCCTTAGCAAAAAGCGTCGTCAAAACTCTTTGAGCAGTGTGGAGAACATTAAGTGCACCATTACCACATCGTGGAGAACATTAAGTGCACCATTATCAATTGAATAAGTGCTTCTAATTGCCAGTGATCTATGATAACCCAAACGGAATCAAGACCATCACTAGTCCTTGGAAATCCTGATACAAAATCCAATTAAGTAAATTAAACCATTGGGTTTCATTCGAAAGCTTTCAATGGAGCTGTTACCCACAAACATGAGGACCTTTTGACTATTCACTGGTTCCCCAAGTATTATCATTTTGTCCATTGCTCGCACCTCTACTTAGTCATTCAAAGCCATTTGAGTCCCATCCATTTCGTTCCTGAGATTTGCCCTGCAATCTTTAGTAGCCTTTTGAGAATTGTTGCCGGAGACTATGAATGCTCACTTCAATGAGACACCAGAACATCAAGAGGAGAAAAGGCTAAGTTCTCAATCTAGTTCATGGTCTGAAATTTGGCGTAGAGTGAATATCTACTTCATCTTAGCCAGTATCCATATGACGAATCTAACTGTTCAAAGCTTACTGCGTTAGTTTTGCAATACAAGCACATCAATGGAGATTCAGCACATCCATCATGTGGATAGTGAAACTGAAACAGATAATTTACTACCCATATAACATTGGAAGTAAGTGTATTAAAGAAGTCTTTAAAAATGGGATGCTTCTCCCAAAGTTTGACAAAATTCATCAATAGCTAAATTCAAATTCAAATGGGATGCTTCTCCCAAAGTTTGACAAAATTCATCAGGAGCTACTGGTCATCCTTCATAATTTTCTATATAGCTTACATCCTAGAGATTTGGAGTGGAACTGCGGCTTCAAAAGTTTCATTTGAACAGACAAGCTGGAGCAGTTCTGAGTTACCAATCCGCTCCAATAGATGCCTCCGACAGTCTTCAGCAGCCATCACTCCAGCTGAGTAAGCTCCATGCACAGACCCCTGGTGGTCCATGCTCACGGCCTCCCCACCAAAGAAGAGATTACCGACTGGTGCTCGAAGCCTCTCATATAAATCTGCAGGCTTTCCAACCAAGTCATAGGAGTAACAACCGAGAGAGTCTGGATCTGTCCCCCAACGCGACACGAGATACTGAACCTGTAGAGGGACCAAGCAAAGAGAAGTTCCGATGTGAGCCACAAAAGATTTTTGTCTTAGACCACCAATTCTACTTGGCCGAGTTGAAGGACTTTCTAGGTTAAGTAAGTCCAAAAGTCTGTTCAGAACTTTCCTAACTCAGCATAGTTCAGAGTAATTCCAAGTTTGGTGATTCACCCAACTGGCACAACTCAGCAGTCACCATTCTATCAAAGATGAGACTACATCACCAACATTATTTTCGATACTAGTTTAAGATAATATTTATCCACTGATATTTAAAACATATTCATCATCGTTAGGGTCCCTGAAAAAACTATTGCCATGCTTTCTCCGTTTTGTTAATGTGTAAATGTTCAACCTATACTTTTAATGCGGACGTTTAATCAAAGAGCCACTTGTTGATTAGGTCAGAACACAAAACTGGGCCAATACAAAAACTATAACCATCGAATTAGCCAACACTTGGACGACTAAGAGGAGTGGTAAACAATTGAGAAAAAAAGAAAGAGAGAGATTTGTCCAAAATGAGCTGCCTAGGATTGTCCAATCATTTTGACTTGATAGCTCCTCCAAGAGGAAGGCAAACTGATAAAGGGTCCGAATCGATCAGTTGGTGGGCGATGTACAGCAAAAGATGGATGAGATTTTTTTGTCCAGATACGCATGTCAGTGTGTGGACACTGCTTGTTTTTGGAAAATGGAGACAATGCTATATAGACCAAGTAAAAGTTATTAAAATCTGTAAAACCAAGGATCTTACCGGCTCCGTTGCATCAGGAAACATTTACTTCAGCTGCAACATCACAAAATTAGCAGCAGCCTCATCAGATAACTTCTCTATGTCATACGCAAACCTTCCAGCAGCCATATAGACGAGTACAGGATACCCCGTCGCCTTGTGAAGATTGAGAAAATATCCACAAGCATAAGAAGTGGGTGCAACAATGCCTAATAGTTCAACATTTGGCCAAAACACACTGTCATAGAGTAAGGCAATCTTATTCTCATTGCCGACACCCAGATCAGAAATTGCATCAGCCTTCCAGCTAGGTAATTTTGGCTTGAAATCAATCAAATTGGCTTTGAGAACCCCGAGGGGTACAGTTAATATAGCAGCATCTGCAACAAATTTTCTTCCACCCTCAACAGAGACCATCACTTTATGACCCCAGTTGTCAATCTTTGTTACCCTAATCATCAAGATTCACAAAAATAATAAATATCAATACATGGCCAAAATTGTTTCCCTTATAAAAACTAGTTTTCCAATTCAGCTATTGAAGTTTTTAAATTTGCAGAATTCCAGAAATATTTCTTGATGTCGGAGAAAAATCAGATGGTATTGGACATGGAGATTCTGACTAAACAAAATCACTACTGGGAAAACTAGAAAGAAACTGTAACAGGAAAGTTTTATATAATTAGAAAACTTGAGTTTCTTATTCAGCACATCTTACATCAAAATTTGGTGGAAAAAAAAATGCTTTGTGAAAACATTTAATTTCTTGCGGAAACTTAACAAGTAATGATAGCATTTGAAATTGAAGAGATACTTGTAACAGAACTAATGTAGATGTATAAGAATGTTTATAAAACAATGAAGGGAGATAAAATAAAATTTCTAATAATACAAGTAATCAAGAAAATCACAAAACTAAGTACTTTTTTTTAAAATAAGTACTTTCAGGAAGAATGAAAATGGTCAACTAAAATTCATTCAGAATTAAGTTCAGACCCATCTTCTAATGTCTTTAATTTGCCATACCTATCTTCCTTTCCAAATTTTCTCCCATTGTCAAACAAAATTAGTTGTTGAAATATCCCTACAACTTAGTGGCTTGCTTTTTAGTATTTAGCTAGTTTCTTGGTTCAAGTAATAAATATGTAATGCATGCATATTAAGTTGCACATTAGTGATGCATAAAATATGTAAGAATACCTGTGATTAAGACGTATATGAATATCTTTCGCAAGGGCCTTTATTACGGGGTAATAACCTTGCACCATGAGTCCATGACCACCAGAAAGAACCTGCTCCTGTATCACAATGAGTATCCATAACCAGGTAAGCATTCAGTGAAGATAAAACTAATGCTGACTTTTGACCTTAAAAACTGATATCTTGCTTGCATCTGATTTCCAAACTAGAAAACCCAAGTGAACATGATTCTATACTTACATGATTAATATGTATTTATTATAGATAGTAATTGTGGAGGGATAATAACTAGAATAATATACCAACATTTTATGGAAGTATACTGTTAGCATATAGGTGTTATCAAGAAAGAATAAGAAATATGATAAACTACAGTTATTTTCCTAGTAGTTATGTCCAACATGGCAATTAAGTGAAAAAAGAAAACACCCTCATTACAACAAGTTAACATAAACTAGGAAAAAGAACACAATTCTCTTTCACATGAGCATGTTTTCTTAAAATGTAATGTTAAGGGCCCAGTCATTTTCATTCTAAAATCAGGAATCTAGTCTCCGTTTCAAACTAAACACTATTCATACTAGGCCAATGGCTCAAGCCAACAGGGCTTGCAGAAGCACTCTCCTGACAGATTTATTAAAACACATCATATCAAAAACTTCATCTGTAAACAGAACCATCAATAACAAAATTCATCATTAACCATGTAATACTTAACTTCTACACTTACTATTCATGTAAAAATATACTTGTATGTAATTGTGTAAATATTTCATGTCATTTTCCTTTCCTTTTTCTAATAAATCCTTTCCTTGACATGCAGTAGACTTTGACATCAGAGTAACACTCCCTCCACCATCCTGAAGTATTAGAAAGTGTCGTCTAAAATAATCCAACTCACAGTAAGTTATATTACTGACGGGTAAATTTTTTAAGTCATACTAAGTAAATTATGGGAGAGAATGATGGAGCATTTTCTGCCTAATGGGATAAAACTTATGAGTCATACTATGAAATTAAGGGAGAGAGATGGAACAAAGATTATGACAAGTAACTATGGTTATAGAAAAACCAATTGGATTCATGCCAATGAAATCTACTATGTAAGTTATGGGAGAGAATGATGAAGCATTTTCTGCCTAAGGGGATAAAACTTATGAGTCATACTATGAAATTAAGGGAGAGAGATGGAACAAAGATTAAACAAGTAACTATGGTTATAGAAAAACCTATTGGATTCTTGTCAATGAAGTCTACAATTTTGGCTATCTTCTAACCTTAGACAATGGATGGAGAAGGTTAGAGAACGATGAAAAATCTCTATACGGTATTTATTGACTTAGAAAAAACATATGTTGCCCTAGAGAATTATTGTAGTGAGTGTCAGCTCAAAAACTAACTTGACTCTACTCGAAAGTTAGCTAGGTCGAGTAACTCGGAATACTTCTCTTCTGTTTAAGGGTAAATCCCTTTTCTACTTCAATTTCTGAAACTTTTTTGATCTTCGATAATTGAGAAAGAAAAGCTTTTCCTTCTTCTATAAATTTATCTAAATGATAAAAAAATATAAGGTTCTACCTCATGATGGAATTCAGCTGAAGAGGAAGAATTCCAGTTAATATCTCTCGGATGCTTTGATAAGGAAGATACATATTTAATAACTCTTTTCTCTAGAATTTCTAATCTGGATTTGGAAGGAAAAGAGAAAGCCATACCATTGTCTTCCACGAATTGAGAAGATACTGTACCTTGATTTTCAGCAACTTGTTTTGGAAATTCCTTATTAATTTGAGGACCATCTTTGGATAGAGCATCCACCCGAACTTGAGTGAGATCAATAGATGCATCGGCTTGATCTTCTGGTACACGGTTAAGAATAGGCAGAAGCTGTAAAAACTAGGCATCCATACCAATGTCTTCCATGTTTTGAGATAATACAACACCTTTTTTTTGCAATAACAAGTTCTTGAATTTGAAGATCCTTATTAGATTGAGAACAAACTTTGTCTAGATCTTCTGCCCTAACTTGAAGGAGATCAGTAGATGAAATATCTTGAGATTCAGTAACACGGTCCAAAATAATCAATGGTTGAGAAATCTGGACTTTCTCTTTGCTAACCTCTGAAACCTGGAGAAGACTATTAGCTTTGATTAGATTCTGTTGATCTTGCGCTCCCCCTTGTTCTCCATGTTCATCTCCATCGTGAACAATAACCTTGTCTGTGTCTTTGTTCAAATCTGCCATAGCAATTATTTTATGCACAATATCATGTTCTGAATCTTGCACTTTCTGGTTCGTCTTGCGCACCCATATTTTTGTTCGACCTTTGTTTGGATCTGGATCCTTGTTGGTATGATCAAGGTTATCTTCAACCTGATTTTTTTAAGAACCATTCTGCATTCAGATTCGAGATGCCCTTGTTTATAGCAATAAGAACAATAATAAATCTCCTTCTCGTATAGAATTTTTTGCCAACGTCCAACTGATCCTATCCCCAACCAGATTCGAGTTGGTTTAACTTTTGAGACATCTATGTTAAAATGCTAATGCCTTTCTCTTTTTGTTTATCAGTGGGTTTTACTTTTTGTAAGATGTTAACAAGTGTAGGGTTTAGATAAGTCCTAGGGTTTCTTTTGTATATGGGCTGGAATGTTCTAAACAAGAGATGAAAAAGAAGAGAATAGAAGAAGGGGGCAACTCGAACACTGTTTCCCCTGTTTTTTTGAAAAAATCTGCTGCTGTCCCATGGTTAAAAACTCCTCTTGCAACCTCTAAATCAGCCATATTTCTCCTCAAATCTTCTTGTGGCTTTAGTGTCAAGCCAACAAAGTGGTATTAGAGCTAGGTGGATCAACAACCAGCTGGGCGTGAAGCTTGTGCTCGGGAAAACAAACCCCGGTGAAGGAGATATTGATGGCTAGCGGAAGCAACACCAACACCAACGTTCAACAACCTCCCTTTCCAATTTTTGATGGGGAAAACTATGATTTTTGGTGTGTGAAAATGAAAACCCTATTTCTTTCATATGATATTTGGGAATTTGTAGAAGAAGGGTACGAAGAGCCGGAAAATGTAGAGACATTATCCAATGCTCGAAAGCAACAATTGAAGGAGACAAAAAGGAAGGATGCAAAAGCCCTTCATTTGATTCAACAAGGAGTGGCTGATCCAATTTTTCCAAGAATCATCAATGCTACAACATCAAAGGAGGCATGGGATATCTTGCAAAAGGAGTATCGAGGCACGTTGAAGGTAAGAGCCATCAAACTCCAATCTCTAAGAAGGGATTTTGAAAATATTAAAATGAAGGAGAATGAAATGTTGAAAGATTATTTTTCTAGAATTTTTAAACTTGTGAATCAATTGATAACCTATGGGGAAAAAATTACCGATGAAATAATCGTTGAGAAAATTTTAATTAGCTTGCCGGAAAAATATGATCCTATTGTTTCGGTTATTGAAGAAACTAAAGATATTTCCTCATTGGGTGTTGAAGAATTGATGGGTTCTATTAAAGCATATGAGCAAAAATTGAGTAGACACTCGGAAAAATCAATTGAAAGTGTCTTTCAATCTAAGCTCAATGTTAGCCCCAAAAATCATGAAAAAGAACCATCAAGTCTTGAAAAATCAAAAAGTGAATTTTTTAGAGGTGGAAGATATGGAAGAAGAAGAGGAAGAAATACAAGAGGAAGAGGAAGAAATAATTTTGAAAGAAGAGCAAATGTAGAATCCTCTCAACAAAAATGTAGCATTTGTAAAAGAAGTAGTCATGTTGACAAAGATTGTTGGTTTCGGGGAAAACCTCAATGTTTTAATTGCAAGAAATTTGGGCATCTCCAAAAGGATTGCCGAATCAAAAACAACCAACAAGCAAATTTCTCCGAAGAGCAAGCAAGTGATGAGAATATGTTTTATGCTTGTCAAGCGGCGTCGGAACAAAGAAATGATGTGTGGTACCTTGATAGTGGTTGTAGCAATCATATGACGAGTGATCAAAGTATTTTTGTGAACATGAATACTTTCCCAAATTCTCAAGTAAGGATGGGAAATGGTGTTTTGGTGCAAGCAAAAGGCAAGGGTACTATTGCCATAGAGACAAAGAAAGGAGCAAAATACATCCAAGATGTTTTGCTAGTACCGGATTTGGAGCAAAATTTGTTGAGTGTTGGCCAACTTGTAGAGCATTGGTACTCCATCCACTTTGAGGAAAACTCTTGCAAAATTTATGATCAAGGGGGAAGAAGTCAAATTGTGACAAAAGTCAAGATGGAGAAAAATAGAAATTTTCCTCTCATCTTTCGATATTCAAAAAATGTGGCCTTGAAGATGGATGTGATTGATGAGTCATGGATCTGTGAACGCCAAAATTTACCGCATTTCCTCCCCTCTCAACTCTAGGTATCGGAATAAGGTCCGAGAGTAGAGGAATGACGCTAAACTTATTTTTATGAGTCGCCACCTACTTAGGGGAAGTAGGATCCCGAGATAGTCCAAATGAGGGGGTCTACGGTCTAAAAATAGTCTAGGTAAGGGATCCCTTTAGGTCTTGGGGAAGGGGTTAGGCACCCCAAGACCTCCATCCGATGATGGTAACCTACTCATTAGGTCTAAATCAAACATAAACAAAATCACTTAACATTTCCTAAAATTTATTAGTTTTGCTAATCGAAAACAAAAGGGGGTGTAAAAAAAGTTTATTTTTGGTTGGGGTCGAACCCTGATTGGGCTGCCTACTTATCCGGTTAGTCGGAATCAGACCCTCATAGTAGTTCGGGGTCCGTGACTGTTTTTATACTCGTTTCGGAGTGTGGTCACTTCCAACTCGTGCTCGTGTTTGAGTTGGGGAGGGGAAATGGAACTGAGATTTATGAATCTCACTCCGGGAGATGGCCGCGTAACTAGGTGCTCGTGGGGGAGCTCTAGGGGGCGTTCATTTATTAGGGTAAGTCCTTTTTGCATTTTGTGGGTTTTTAAATGTTTTTCGTTTTAATTTTGGCAAGTTTTAACTAGTCAAGGCTATCTTAAGTGCCCAAGGTAGGCAAAAGGAAAATAAAGTCTAAATGATTTTAATTATCTTAAAGGCAAAGAGCAGGGCGGATCGAGCGGCCTTAAACCAAAAGGGGCTATGGTTTAAATACGGACCCTGCTCTAGGTCCCAAGGGAAGATAGACCAATACCTTTAATTTATTTTGATCTTTTTTATATTTTTTTGGTTTTTTTTTTTTTGTAGGGCTAACTAACGGGGGTAGGTCAATTGTTTAGGGTTAAAAAAAAACTATCTAAGTGCCCAATGTAGGCAAAAGTAAAAAAGAAAACTATGGCCTAACGCCAAACAAATTACAAACAGGATGATAATAATTAAATGATCACACCAGCATCAAAGGTTTAAAAGATAGTCACCGGTCTAGGGCTAATTGACCATATAGGTCGACCCACTCTAGGCCAGCCACTAATCAGGGTTAGAAATTTAAACCCCATTTTCTCAGTTTTGAACATGCATCCATCAACAAGTATGCAAAAACAAAAATTAAGAGAAGTAGAGATTATACCTGCGAAGGTTTGTGGAGAAGAAATCTGTGATGAAGCTGTGGCTTCGAGAACTCTCTATCTCTCACTCAAAAATAAGCAAAAAAAGAAAAGAAAAACATCCACAGAACAATGGAACTAAACAAGTAAAAAAAAAAAGGAATGAGAGATAGAGCGTTGGTGAGTTGATGCTGCTTCTGAACTGGGAAGACTGACCGGAGAAATAAGAACAAGAAATAAATAAATAAATCAAGGGAGAAAATTATATAAATGATAAACTAAAAAATCATTCCAGATCTGGAAGTCTAGATCCAGAAATTCAGATCTGGATTTACGAAATCCAAATATAAAAAAAACTGATCTAGAAATCCATATATATATAAAAAAAACTGATCTAGAGAGCTAAGTGGATCTACGAACAGATTTGGAATGAATTTTACCTCACAACTCAGGAAGAAAAAAGGCTACAAAGCCTGGCCGGAACACGCAGATGGTGAGCTCGTTGCAATTGCTGGAATTGAAAAAGAGATGGGAGGATGGATCTAAGCTTAGCAACCGGATTAAAACAGAGGAGAATAAGTTGAAATAGAAAAGACGAAGGATAGGGGATGAGGATTACCTATGAAGAACAGAAGAAAGAAGAAGAAAAAAAACCGTTCACTGTGAGATCTCGCCGGAGAAGATGATCGACAATGAGATCGTCGCCGTGGATAAAGGGTGGTGCCTTGGTTGAGGATCAAAACTCGCCGGAAGGAATGATCGCCGGTGATGAAGATGCTGGTCGAAGAAGGTTTTCTGCAACAGGTAAGATTCCCAAAAGTAGATAAATAGGACGACAGAGAAGAGGAATTCTAGATCTAGATCTAGAAATTCTAGATCTGGATCTAAGAATCTCTAAGAAAGAATTTAGACCAATCGAAAGAGATATGGGTTAATTACCTGATGAACAAGAGGACAAGGAGTTGGCCGGAGGAGATGATCGGAGGCGAGATGCTCTCTGAGAAGAAGGGAGAGCAAATAGCTGGTCGGAGATGACGGAGCTGCTGCTGCAATGGAGACTAACGTTGCTGGCTTGGAGAGTTAAATCGAAACTAATCAAAACAAAAGGAAGTTCAAATGAAGAACCAGAGATCTAGATCTGGAAATTCCAGATCTAGATCTAGGATTTCCAACTCTAAAATGAAAGAGCTCAAGATATGAGTTACCGTCGGTGAAGATACTGTGGTGTTTGGCTTGCCGGAGAAGATGGAGGCTGAGAGAGTTGTTGTCGCCACCAATGGAACTCACCGTAGATGGAACTCACCGGAGAAGATTGAGTGAGACCGAATGGGAGAGGGAAGGAAGATCGGAGGACACTGTTGCCGGCCGGAATTAACTGAAGCTCGCCGGTGAAGATGCTGGATCTGGATTGAAGAGTGAGATCGAGAGAGGGATGGGTCGGGAGATAAAACAACGGAGAGCTCCCTGTTGCTGGAAGGCGATGCTGGCCGTAAACGGTCGGAAAGATGACCGGAGGTGGTGGAGCTACTGGTTTTCTACTGTTTTCATAACAGAAGAAGGGGAAAGAGGGAATAGGGAAATCGGGAGAGAGAGGAGACGGGGGCAAACCGAATGGGATTGGGTTTTGAAACCCTATCTCATTCCTTATATAAGCACTAGTGATGGGCTGGTTTGGTTTTCATAGGCTTGGGCCCTTAAGGTTTAAACCCTTGAGGGTTAGGCTTGATTGCACTTGGGCTTAGAAAAACGGGCTTGAATTTGGGGGTTTTAGATTCGGATTTTGGTTATGGGCAAATTGGTTTATGGTTTATGGACTTGGGGTTATGAGGGCCTCTCTCTCTCTCTCGCATGCCCAAAGCTTTGACACTCAAATAAAATAAAATAAAATAAAATAAAGTAACAATAAAATTAAAATTGCAGATTAAATAAAATAATAATAATAAAATAGGATTAAGGGGTGTAAAAATGGGGTGTTCACAGTTGCCCCTCTTTGTCGGAGATTGCTAGCAATTGAACGACAAAGACTGAAAAACCCGTCATTTTTACACACCTAAAACCTGTGAAAACTTGTGAAAATCAAAGATAAGAAAAAGGGAAAGCCTAGTTAAACTTGCCAAAACAAAGATGGAGTGATGGGTAATAGTTTATGGCCTCATTGCGGAGGTCTGCTGGGGAAAGAGTGTAAGTGAAACATGGATCGAAGGGAGCTCGAAAACAAATGATTGATGGAGTGAGTGACAACACATTCGATTGTCAAACAGGTGGAAAATGATGAACGACAACACATTACGATGTCAAACAGATGAGATGGAATGGATGACAACAACACATTCTGATGTTAACCAAAAGGAAATGAATGAATGACAACACATTCCGAAGTCAAACAGAACGAGATAAATGCATGACAACACATTCCGATGTCAAGCAGATGAGATGAAATGGATGACGACACATTCCAGTGTCAACCACCCTGAACTGAATGACAACACATTCCGATGTCAAACAGATGAGATGAAATGGATGACGACACATTCCAGTGTCAACCACCCTGAACTGAATGACAACACATTCCGATGTCAAACAGGGGAGATGGATGCATGACAACACATTCCGATGTCAAGCAAACGAGATGGATGCATGACAACACATTCCGATGTCAAGCAGAAGAGATGAATGCATGACAACACATTCCGATGTCAAGCAGACTGAACTGAGTGACAACACATTCCGATGTCAAACAGAAGAGATGAAATGGATGACAACACATTCCGATGTCAACCAAAACGAACTGAATGACAACACATTCCGATGTCAAACAGGGGAGATGAAATGGATGACGACACATTCCAGTGTCAACCACCCTGAACTGAATGACAACACATTCCGATGTCAAACAGGGGAGATGAATGCATGACAACACATTCCGATGTCAAGCAAACGAGATGGATGCATGACAACACATTCCGATGTCAAGCAGAAGAGATGAATGCATGACAACACATTCCGATGTCAAACAGAAGAGATGAATGACAGCACATTCCGATGTCAAACAAAAGAGATAAACTGAATGACAACACATTCCGATGTCAAACAGGTGGAGATGAATGCAAGACAACACATTCCGATGTCAAGCAAACGAGATGAACTGGATGACAACACATTCCGATATCAACCAAACTGAAATGAATGACAACACATTCCGATGTCAAACAGAAAAGATGAGATAATTTGCTGGAGATGTACTTGCTTCCTTGCTAATCCGCGATCGCAAGAGACATTGCTTGCCACGAGCGAGAGAGAACTGTCTTAGTCAGACCATGAGACCCCAAATTTGAACAAAAATTTAGAATTTCTTTTTCTTTTGAGGATTGTAGATTTTATTTTGAAAAATGGCGTTTGAAACCATGTGAAATACTATACTCTGCTTTCAAGTTTGCATGGGAATTGCCTTTTAGATATAGCATTTGGAGATCGTGAAAACATTTGGTGTTTTTGGACAGTACAGTATGACCAAGAGAAAACAGGACTTTATTGATCATCATTGTACAGGATAAGTAAAACTAAGTTTGGTCTCACCACGTGCTAGATTGGCGATACAAAGGGTCTTGTGAACAAATGGATTGTTAAGACTAACATGTTTGCTTGAGAGGTGAAGCACAAAGGATCTTTTACAGATTTTGCTATCAACTCTTTCCCTTTTTTGCCCTTGGAATGACCAAGTCACGGGTTGCACAATTTTGCTCGATGAGGCCATTGCTGGTTTTCGCTCATGCCTGCGAAGTTGATTAGATCTTTTTCTTTTTTCCCTTTTTTGCCCCTAGTCACAAAACTAGGACTGGGGTTCGCGTAATTTTTGCGCATTGAGGCCGTTTCCGGTTTTCTCTCATGCCCGCGATTTATTTGAAGTACGATTTCTGCTCTGATTGCCTGAAAAACTGATGCACAAAGATTCTTGACAAAATTCGCTGTTTGAACCACTTTCAACTTTTTTCCTTTTTTTACCCTTGGAATGACCAAGTCACAGGGTTCGCATTATTTTTGCGCGATGAGGCCGTTTCCGGTTTTCACTCATGCCTGCGAAATTGATAAGGTTATTTTCCCTTTTTTGCCCCTAGTCACAAGACTAGAGCTGGGATTCGCGTACTTTTTGCGCAGTGAGGCCGTTTCCGGTTTTCACTCATGCCCGCGATTTATTTCATATGGAGGCTTCTACTCCCTTCATTGCCTTGAATGCCAGTGTTCTACCTCGGATACTATTCTGATAACTGCTTGTACTCTTAGTCTCTAAGGGATCTAGGAGGACTTGAGATGGGACGATACATTGGCTGAGGGGACTGAAAGTTTGGGACACCCTTTCTGTTTATCGGAATCCTGTCTTTTCTTAAACACCTCTTGTTTGATTTTTTTTTCTTTTTTTTTTGTTTTTGTTTTTGTTTTTTTTGTTTTTTTTTTTTTTTTTTTTTGAATGCTTTTTTTTTTAATGTTTTTGAGTTGGAGCTACTTTGTCCAAATGGTTTGAAAATTTGACCGCACCTGATTTCCAGGTTGCCTACGTACCTTTTTCAGGATCAGGTCATGACGTAGTTCATAGCAGACTAAGTGCAAGGTGTCCCGATAAAAGGTGTTTGAAAGAGAGGTTATTAGGCTCGAAGGGTTAACTAATGAACTTTATTGATATATTGTAGGTGTTACATGATTTATAGGGAGAGCAGGCACCAAATACGGCCTCCTATCATTTTCCAAAGAAGCTAAGAGTACAAGCAGTTATCAGATCGGATCCTAAGCATAATACTTTTTAACTTTATCTGAATTGATTGGCTCAGGAAGATCCTCATCATCCATACGTCCAAGCCGAAGGGCGCCTCCCGAGAACTTTTCTCTGACAATGTATGGGCCTTCGTAGTTTGGTGTAAATTTCCCTCTCGGATCTGGACGATTTGGCAACAATTTCCGGAGAACAAGGTCACCAACTTCAATATCTCTGGGCTTGACTTTCTTATTGAATGCCCTGGCCATGCGCCTCTGATAGGCTTGAGAGTGATCTATGGCTCTCAGTCGCTTTTCTTCAATCAGATGCAACTGTTCATATCTGGCTTGTGCCCATTCTGATTCTTCAATTTCTGCTTCCATTAGCACTCGCAATGACGGAATTTCTACCTCAATAGGCAAAACAGCTTCCATACCGTATGCTAAGGAGAATGGTGTCGCACCAGTCGAAGTGCGAATCGACGTTCTGTAGGCCATGAGTGCATATGGGAGCATTTCATGCCAGGCAGAATACCTAGTTGCCATTTTCTCGATGATTCGCTTCATGTTTTTGTTTGCAGCTTCGACTGCACCGTTGGCTTGAGGTCTGTATGGTGTAGAATTATGATGCTGGATTTTGAAACTCTGGCAGAGTTCAGTCATACCCTTGTTGCAGAAATTGAGAGCATTATCTGTGACGATCTCATACGGAACCCCATATCTGCAAATGATATCTTTCTTGAAAAACCGCTGAACAACTGAGGCTGTGACATTAGCAAAAGAAGCCGCTTCAACCCATTTTGTGAAATAATCAATAGCAACAAGAATAAACCGATGACCGTTTGATGCTTTCGGCGTGATGGGCCCAATGACGTCTATGCCCCATGCTGAGAAAGGCCAAGGTGCAGTAAGATTGTGCAATGTAGTAGGTGGTGCATTGATTCGGTCTGCGTAAATCTGGCATTGATGACATTTTTGAACATGACGACAGCAATCGGATTCCATAGTAGTCCAATAGTACCCCAATCTAAGAATCTTCTTTGACAGCATTAACCCGTTCATGTGGGGACCACAAACTCCTCCGTGAACTTCTTCAACCACTTGTGCTGCTTCCTTTTTATCAAGGCATCTCAACCAAATCAAATTGGGTGACCTCTTGTATAACACTCCTCCTGAGAGAACAAACTGGATAGAGAGTCTTCTGATTGCTCGACGATCTGTTTTAGTGGCTTCCAGAGGAAAAGTGCCGTCATCCAAGTATTGCTTGATATCCGTGTACCATGGCTTGTCATCTGGGCGCTCTTCTATAACTAGACAATAAGCTGGCTGGTCTTGTTGCTGAATCTCAATAGGCCAAATTAGACTTCCTTTAGGAAATTTAACCATTGCAGCTAGGGTCGCAAGAGCATCGGCAAATCTGTTATGCGTCCTGCATCTGTGATTGAAAGTGATTCTCCTGAACTTAGTGATAAAAACATTAAGGCATGCCAAATACGGAATCAACTTTTCTTCCTTGATTGCCCATGACTCATTAGCTTGACAAATTACCAGTGATGAATCACCATAAACATCAATCTCTTCTATGCCAATGCAATGTGCTTCTCTGAGTCCAGCTATGCATGCCTCGTATTCTGCAGCATTATTTGAACACCTGAACTTTAACTTAACTGAGATAGGAAGATGAGCTCCTCTTGGCGAGATTAAGACTGCTCCTGCCCCATTCCCATGCTGGTTTGCGGCTCCATCAAAGTACATCTCCCATCCAATATAATCAGGATCTTCTGGTTCCAAACTTAGAATAGCTTCATCCGGAAACTGGTCATGCACTGAAACATAGTCGGACGATGGGTTATATGCCAAATGATCAGCAATTGCTTGCCCCTTGATTGATTTCTGCGTCATGTATGTGATGTCAAATTCTGATAACATCATGAGCCATCTGGCTGTTCTTCCTGAAGTGGCAGGCTTTTCCAGTAAGTACTTGAGTGGATCCATTCTTGATACCAAAATCACAGGATAGGACAATAAGTAATGTCGTAAGCGCTGGGTAGCCCAAACCAATGCTAGACAAGTCCTCTCTAAAGCATTGTACTTCTCTTCATATTCATGCAAACGCTTACTGATGTAATAGATGGCCTGTTCCTTTCTGCCTGATTCATCATGCTGAGCTAGCACACAACCCATAGAAGTTTTTTGGATGGAGATGTACATTAAAAGTGGTCGTCCGGGTGTCGGAGGGACAAGCACGGGTGGATTGAGAAGATATTGCTTGATCTTATCAAAGGCCTGTTGACATTCATCTGACCAGACTGTCGGCACATTCTTTCTAAGCAATTTGAAAATCGGCTCACAAATCGGAGTAAGCTGTGCAATAAAACGACTGATATACTGAATCCTACCCAGAAATCCTCGAATTTCCTTTTCTGTCTGAGGTGCAGGCATCTCGATGATAGCTCTTGCTTTAGCTGGATCGACTTCAATTCCTCTTTTACTGACAATGAAACCAAGAAGTTTTCCTGACGTTGTTCCGAACGTACATTTTGCCGGATTTAGTCTTAGACCAAAGACTCTGAGCCTGTCACATAATTTCTTTAAATCTTCTGGGTGATCTTTAGCCAATGGGGATTTGACAATCATGTCGTCTACATAAACCTCTGTACTCTTGTGCATCATATCATGAAATAATGCTGTCATTGCTCTTTGATACGTTGCCCCTGCATTCTTGAGCCCAAATGGCATGACTTTGTAACAGAAGGTGCCCCATGGGGTAATGAACGCGGTCTTTTCCATATCCTCTTCGGCCATTTTGATCTGATTATAACCTGAGAACCCATCCATAAAAGATAAGGTTTCATGTCCAGCTGTATTATCGACAAGGATATCTATGTGAGGAAGTGGAAAATTATCTTTTGGACTGGCCTTGTTCAAGTTTCTATAATCAATGCACATTCTGACCTTTCCATCTTTCTTAGGCACTGGTACGATATTGGCTAGCCATTCTGGGTAAGTTGCCACTGCTAGAAAACCCGCACTTATTTGCTTCTCGATCTCCTCTTTAACCTTCTGAGACCATTCTGGCCTTAATCGCCTGAGCTTCTGCTTAACTGTTTTATCCCTGGGTTCAATGGCAATCTGTGGACTACTAATTCTGGATCAAGGCCGGGCATGTCCGCATATGACCAAGCAAATACATCAATGTAACTTTTGAGGAAGTCAATCATAGCGCTCCTTTGTTCAGGACTCAATGTAGTGCCAATCTTCACATACTTGGTCCTCTTCGATCCAGATTTATGGTCTCCGTTGTCCTCCTCATTTAGTTTTTTAACTATCCTGCTCATACTGTTCAAGGATTCGAGGACTCTTGTTGAGGTTCCCCTTCGTCTCTCTTCGTCATACTCACTCTACTTTCCAAAGTTCAAGATTGAGTTCTGATTTGAGTTAGCTTTATCTTGGGCAATTCCCTGACAAACCAACAAAGCTCGGTCTAGTATTTTAAGTGTTATTATTAATTATTTTTTTTGTGTTTTTTTTTTTTTTGTTTTTGGTGACTTCAATCACTAAGCCTTTTTTTGGAGACTTAGTCATAACCATCACTGAGCCGTACAATCACCTTTTGGGCAGACAAACCTCAGGCGAATTAATTCCTAGTCCTTATTGATAAGGGAAGGTCCTGGGCAATACTGTCTCGTAGGACAATTCGCCCATTTTAACTTCCTTAAATTGTCTTGATAGAAAACACGAATATTATGAACAAATTAGACTCAATCATAATCAAAAGCAGTCCAATATTTTATCCTTGATCACATGTATAGAAAATATCAAACTCATCCCATGTTATCAATCAATTTTCTGTTTAAGTTAGTCAAACTAAATTCCAATGAACTCCCACTACCCCCGAATCTTAATGGATCTAACCAGGGCCCAAGGTCCATTTGTTACATCAGTGGGGCTTTAATGGTGTCACCACACCAATTATGGACCATTGGTCACCACGCACCCTGTGCCTAAAATCAAATTCTAAAGTGTCCATGTGCTCAGAAAGCCCGAGTCAAATGGACGATTTACCCTTATTCTCTACAAAATTATTTCAGCACATTAGGGTTCACCAACCCTAAGTCTAAAAGAATTATGGGAGTCTTTCAACAACTCTCTAAGACCTCTCTAGGTCTATAAACAGTGGCCTCAAGCACTTACACACAACTGGGAAGAGGGTAGCTTGAGGCATCTGCTATGCCATTAGGCACATTTCCTTACATCAGTAACATATTCCACGTAAAAGTGCAACATGGACGACGCAGCATCACGCCAAAAGGGCTATATAATGTTGTATTTTAGAACACAAACTTTTATGTTTCAAAGACCATATGTGTGGGTTTGTGATCCCATCCAAATTTGCACAAAAAACGATAATCACAATATCACAAGGGTTATGGACTTTTCTAAGCAACTAAAAGCTATAACAAATCATCACATGAAATACAAAATATAGCCACACAATGGGTCCACATGATCATGCTATCTTAGAAATCCTACAACTACTCTTGTAGAACGCCTTCCAAGATTTATTCTCCATGCGATCACCATCATCTTCGATCTTCAATTCGATTTCTCCATAGAAAAATCAGCAGCTCCTAATACTAAGATTACATCATATTCAAAATAAGAGACCTTGAGAAACCACCCAAAATAGGATGCTCAAGGGGAGTACAACTCATAAGAAGAAAGAGAAGAGAATAGAGAGAGAATAAGAAGACATGATTATGGAACCCATCCACCATTCAACAAGAATATATATTAATAATTCATCAACTATGAATAATAATATGGCATGACAAATTACTTAGAAAGTCCATAACCTCAACAAGGGTTTTGTTAACCTTAGGGAAACACTTTCCCATACGGTTAAGGCCTCTATTAACATTTAATAGAAAAACCCTAGAGCAAAGAAAACAAGCATGTCTAGAATGAATTCTTAGGGCTTTTAGATCATCATTAAAAGAAAACAATTTTCCTTTAATGCTTGGAAAATCATTAAGAGAAACAATTACTCTAAAATTTAATCTAACCCTAAAATTCATCCTCACATTCCCCAATTGATAAACAATTAGAAAACATCATATTAAATTCAACTAGGCTAGGGGTCTAATCCCTTCAATATTATTTTGATCTAATAACTATTAAAAGATCAAAATAAAAATCAGCAAATTGCTAATTTTTTAATATCACCTTATATTGATTCCAAAAATAAATTCAAAATCAATAATAGGTGAATTCAAAATTTTCCATAATGGCCAACTGCTTTAGGGATTATTTGATTTAACAATTAAATAAAATAATACCCCAAACAATAGTATTAAATGTCCATAAAATAATTGATCTCTATCAATTAAAATTCACTTGAGATAAAACGCTGTATCTCAAACAATGACATTTATGTAATTACTTGATTAACTATTAATCAAATAAAAACTTATAAATACTATATAGCCGGTAATTCTGAGCACATGTAATTGATCCAAATCAACTACAATAATTATGGTATTATTCACCTAAACTTTTTAGGGAACCATAAATGACAACATAATTAACATTTAATTAAATGATAGCCCGTGGACTCGAATCAGATAATTAAACAATTTAATTAAATCTCAGCCCGTGCTCTCGAATCAAATAATTAAACTATTTAATTAATTGATAGCCTATTAAACGATTTAATAGCATCCCATGCTCTCAAATCAAATAATGGAATTTAGGAAAAATTTGAAAGCCTCTTGGAAAATTAATTTAAAAAACTCACTTTCCCGCTTTAGATATTTGACTCAAGTTTTGACCCTCAAAACAATTGATTCTGGAAAAACTTTCTTCACGAAAGTTGTAGATCTTTTCAACAGCTTTGAAACGATATACTGACAGACCTAAATCGGACTTACAGTCACAAAGTTATGGCCGAAATACCGAAACTGTATCGATTCTTCTAATTAAATACAAATCCGAAAATCCATGAATCAATTTTAATCGAAATAAGCTTTAATCTCCAAGTACGCTTAATTAAGGGTGTCTAACACTATGGGATTTATTAATTAACATTTAATAAATAAGATCCCATCTATATATGCTAGCCAAAATATCAATGAGTTTCTAAGTGGTCTAAATCAAAGGGAAAACTTGCTCTGGGCTCTCTAAAATAAATTAAAAAATTTTATTTAATATACTAAAAGGATCTGTAAATCCTTAAAAGAATTTAACCAAATCTATATCTCTATATACCTATCCCTAATAGAATTAAGAGAAGTTTTGAAATCATCCAAAACTGAAATCAGTATCACACTAATTTCTAAGGGCTTGATTACTCCCTCAATAACTAGAGGGGGATCCCTTAAGCCTAATAATGATTATCCAATAATCAAGAATCTAGAAGATTGATTCATTAGGGCTACCAAAATTCATAAGGGAGACAATCTTGATATAAATCTTGATTAAACTCAAAAATCAAAGAGAAGCATAGCCAAGGCTCTGATACCACTGAAAGTATGTCTCTTTTTAATTTTAGAAACACAGTTCTTGGGGGCATACATCGAATCCCAAGATCTGACTAAGATTCTAATTGATTTTATTCAATGAAGGTTAGAATAACATTCACCTTTGTGACTTTGAAATTGTTAAGTCAAATCCACATAAGAGGGACCACGGACAGCATTTCACACAGGTTAGGTTTTCAAACCTTAGAAAATCCCCAATTATTCAAGTTCTGCTTAACTAATTGGTCCTAACGCCCGTGGACCAAGTCCTAGGGTATATCGTTCAAATGTGGAACATTACCCGACCAATGGACCATATCATTACCTTACCCTATACCAACAACATCACACCAAACAAGGATTATCCCGAGATGGGACTATACTAGGCCAATGGACCCTACCATTGCCTTAAAACAAACATCATATCATACGAGTCATTCCGATAGAAAACTTAACCAAACAAATGGACTCTACCATTGCCTTAAAACAAATATTACATAATATTCTTCATATAAGGATGACTTCACGACACACAAAGGAGCCACCACAAGCCTCCAGTAAAATCTGTATTAATTGCGATCGATCGCCCAACGTCCTGATAGAACCCCAGGTGATCCGTCTGTTTATGATCGACCGCACCATGGGTTGCACGCCTTTTGCATGCCTACGATCGATCGCCACATCACTGTGATCAATCGCAGACAACTCTAAGCCTAAATTCCAAACAGTACACAGCCCTATACTGAGGGATACACTCCTCTGCTCCGTTTTCACTCTTTCCCATCCCTTCTATATAATCCACGGGATCCCTGACCCTTTTCATCCACGCTATACATTATTCATGTCATTTCACATACAAAATAGCTTAAATAGAGGGAAAAGAGAAGAGAGGAAGAGGGATTTTACCTACTACATGACTTTCGATGCTCCGAATGTTGAAATGGTTGTCGCCAATGCGCTCAGAACGCCGGAAACCTTTACGTGAACCTCCTTTCTCTCTAACTTCCACTTTCTCTCTCTACACGACAATTGAGACACCGGGGAGAAAAATGGACGTCACTAGCGCATCGGGAACGCCAAAAAACCCCAAGATGGACTTCCCTTTTCTTTCTTTATCTTATTTCTCTTTCTTCTTTTCTCTCTCTCTTCTTTATCCCTCTACTTTCTCTCTCTAGATTTGGTCGGGCAGAGCTTCTGCCCTTTGGAACTCTCGTGAGAAATGAGGGGGTGTGGAGGGCTTTATGTACTGATAGTTAAGGGTGCCGTGTCCCCTTAATGATGTCATTGATGGCATCATTGTGTGATGTCATTGATGACATAACACACTTTGACTATTTGACCGATTTGAGTGATTTTCCCTATTTTTCACGCATACGGATTTCATAACTCCACCAAAAGACATCCGGTGGTGACGAAACTTCAGGTGGCCGAGCTAGGACAGTCCAATAGCTACTATGTAAATTTTGAGAAAAAATATTGAGTTTTGATAATAAAAATTAAGTTCGGAAGAAAACTGCAAAACCCACTAATTTCCTGATTCTTGACATAAAACACGTTACGGTTTCGCCGTTTTGGATGTTTAACTACTAAAACAATAGACATTCATCCCCACAATCGATCGACACGCAGTGGTATGAGTTTTGTACATTTCTATTAGAGCACTTGATAAATATCGAGTCTATACTGAACTTCAAAAATCGGTGAATTTCCTAGTTTTCTTGATTTTCTTATGTACAAGGCCCCCTTGGTCTACCGAATCGATGTGCGAAGGAACCGATATGACGAGTGATCGTCCAAATAGCCGACCCGTATGCTGTGCACGATTTTCGAAGAAAAACACTGAAATTTTATCGGCACAACTCAGTCCCAAACAAAAACCCACTTTCACAAATTTATCAAACACTTAACTAATTAACCTCAGTTAAGGACCTATAAACCCATAATTTTATTCTATTAATATTATGGGTTGTTACAGTATTTACATGTCCCCTTGTAAAGCTAGAAAGAATGAACCCCTTGTAAAGTGTATTTTCGACAAAGGGTATTTATATGCCCCCTTGTAAAGTTGGAAAGAATGAAGGGTATTTGATGCCCCCTAATAAAGTGTATTTTCAACAAATGGTATTTACATGCCCCCTTTTAGAGCTGAGAAAGTATGAAGGTTATTTGATGCCCCTTTGTAAAGTGAAAGTTTAGAAAAAGGGTATGTATATGCCCACTTGTAAAGCTTGAAAGCATGAAGGGTATTTGATACCCCCTTGTAAAGTGTGATGTTTGTCATAAGGACATTTACATGCCCCCTTATAAAGATAAAAAAAGTACGAAGGGTATTTTATATGCCTCTTAAGAAAGTTGTGAAAGTGTATGTGCCTAAAAGGGTAGTGGATACCCCCTTGTAAAGTATGGTTTTGAAAAAGGGTATATAGTACCCCATTGTAAAGTATCTTTAAAAAATATGGATTCAGAGTACATTTTGAAAATCAAAAGTTCAAAGTATGTTTTGTAACATATGATCTCAAAGTAAGTTGAAAAAAGTATGTGTGCAAATTATGAATTGAAAGAGTACGTATGAATCTTCGAAAGTATGGTTTCCGCACTCTGATTTCAGTACGTATATGAACTGTTTACGTTTCTACACAAAAGCATGCTATTTTGATGTTATAATACTACTAGTTGTTGGTATAGGCTAAGCTATTCAATGCTCAACCGATCTATTATTTTTCGATAGGTTCCAGGTTGGACGGTTGCGTTCCGAACCATGGGTTGAGGAGTATGTCAAGGAGCCGATAGGTGGTTATCATGAGGGAGAAAGGGACCTTGACAGGTTCCCTGATGGTTGAGTGATGAGAGGGAGAGACATGTGTTTGAGATTTCTTTGTGGGAATTTTGTATCGGACTTGAGTTGATAACTCAAGTGATGGACCTTGTGTACAGATTTCAGGTTCTATTTCAGTCCTTTGTTTATGTTAACACTTTAAAGATTACATTGTAAAGAAGAAATTTTCAGGTTCACCTTTTAGCGTATCTTATGTGCTCTTGCAAGATGGTTAGAAATATATGTCACGATGCCATAGTCTCATAACTCTTAGGTGGGATTTTGGTTCGCGACAGCTGTGGTTATAGCTTATCAATAAATAGGTAGGGGTCTCCAAAACCCCCCTCTCCCACTAAGAAGCTTTAATAAAATTGAAGGACGACAATGGTATGGAAGAACATAGATTTAATAGGTACTGATGATCATGCACTTGAAAGAATAAAAAACAATGACACATATATGGAAAAATGGCTGCCAAAATACAAATTCTTCATGTGGTTTCTAATAGAGTACATGCTCGCTCCTCTTTATTCTCTAATGGTTTCCACGCTAATTATTAAAATAAAACAATTGATGACATACAGACACTTGGTTCTCGTAAATGTCTTCCAACTTTAGAAAGAACCTAGTTGATTGCACTGCACAACTTCCTTATCACCCCAGATGATCCCGTGAGAGGTTCAATATCTCCCATTTTTACCATGGCAGAAGCAAAATCGGATTTAAAAGTTGCAGGGCCCTTGCTATACTCTGAAACAATGCTATCTGTGGATCCTCCACTAAAGAGGACCTGATCCGATTCAAGAAGTCCCTTTCTTTCAATTAGATTCTTGAAGTAGTTGTTGTCGAAAGAATTTGGTGTCACCAAATCGAGAGGCGCCAAATTAGCATCTCCATCTGGAGCATTGGTAGGACAACGGCGCTTACGAGTGCTAGCAAAGCCAGCATCGATGTCGCTAGCATTGTTGTAGATCCTGTCACGAAAGGTTACGCATTGGGCTTGTCCTATTGTATGCGAACCTACATGTCAATAAAAGGTTAAGGTAAGAAAAACATAAATGGGAGAGAATACTTGGGGTGATAACTGAAATAAAACATATCCAATGATTATTTAGAATCCTAGTCCAAACCTGAGAGGGCAACCATGTCTCTCTCACTGAGACCCTTGTTACGAAACAAGGGAATGATTCTGTCGAGGCCATCTCTAAAGCTTGGAAGGTCAGTCTCAGCCTGGCTTAGGCTTGCAGAGGTGGAGTCTCTCCTTCCGAGCTTTACTGTCCATGTTGGGCCGCCCACCTGGTTTCAAGAATATCTAATGTTTAGAGTTTTGGTGCAAGGCTTGTGTTCAAAATACATAGAAACTTACATCCCTTATTTAGTTTTCCTATGATCTAGATATTGAGCAAAGACATAGACTCACAGCAACAGATGCGTCTCGTGCTGCAACTGCAAGGATGTCGGCACAAGATACAACTCCTGGGCAAATGCTCTCTACTTGAGACTTGGCAGCTTCTATGACTTCAAAACCTCTCGCTGAATTAAAATTTGGGCGCGCGTTCCTCTCACTTGTGCTTGAGGCAGCTTCATCAAGTAAGATTGATGCATCGCAACCCTAAAAACGCCCGAAGATCATAAGCTAAGACTAGAACTTGTCCAACTAGCATTTGGCAGTAGAGATAATAGTAAATCTATACAAGTACCTGAACGAAGCAATCATGGAAATGGAGGCGAATGAGTGATGCAGCCATTCGCCGCTCACTCGAAACGGCAGTCCTAATAGAAGTCCGGATCGTATTGAGTGCACTTGGACACATTTTGTCATAGAACGTAGATGATAGTTGCGCTTCGCAGGGCATGTATGCGAGCAACAACATCATGGTGACCATAATACATGCAGAGGAACTGTGAGAAGCACTCCTGGAACTTACAGCTACAAGCCCCATTTCTATATATTTCTTCCTTTTCTTGTGGCAGATGTTAGTGTTGATGTATAAAAGATGAAACTCTCCAAATAATACAAGGAGAAGCTCAGATTTCAGCATTTTATTGTGGGCATCAAAATATGTGTGGGGCTTTCTTTGTCACCTTTTCAACCAAATGACCTTTTCCATCTTGAAGGCTATGGGGTTGCCAAATGACCTTTTCTTCCATATAGGTTGATCTCTTCATACATATATATATCCATTGATAGGTTGATCTGTTCATGCATGCATTTATTATTTTTTAGTTTTTGACTATTTTCACAAATCAACAACTGTTAATCTCTTATTTTATTCATGCACCCATTGATTTGTTCTTTGAAAAAAGCTGGAGTTTGTAGAACAAAATCACACAGAATATGAATACTGGATAACTATTACAATCGCCCCAAGATAATTATTACAATGACGTCAAGGGTTGATAAAAGTGATTAATATATTCAAATACAAAAACATAATCCAGTCACATTTAGCCTAATCTAATCTAACCAAAACTAATTGATAACCAGATTTGGTAAATCCGGTTATCACCCTTGAGGTCACCACGTGTCCCTTTTTGTCACTCATTTTCTCAAAAACAAGGATGAGTGGGTGAATCTTAACCATAGTTAAGGGGTGTCTTAAGGGACACATGGTGACCTCTAGTGTGATACCCGATTTACAAAATCCGGTTATCACTGACTTGGTTTCTTTCCATTAAAAGGTCCGCCTGCCAACATTAAATGACGACTCGTTTTCTTCTCTTCTCTAGATTAGCCGATTTTGTCAAAACCTGTTCCGCCCCGAGGTGGCCACGTGTTCTTTTTTACACGGACTTTGCTACTGAGATCGCAAAGGACCAAGACCACATCAAGACCGTACCTATGATGCACGGATCTCAAAATTTCATTAAATTCATTTTTGAAATTTTGAGATTCATGCATCACATGCATGGTCTGGGTGTAGTCTCGGCCCTTTGCGGTTTCAAAACCATTTTCCTTTTTACACCTTTTTAACTGTGGGTAAGATTCACCCACCTATCTTTGGTTTTAGAAAAAAAAATAATAATAATAATTTAACCATAAGAGTTAATGAATTTTAACCACGGTTAATAAATTTTTTTTTCTAAAAACCAAGAATAGGTGAGTAAACCCTAAGAGTAAGCGAATCTTAACCACAATTCACAGGTGTCAAAAGGGACATGTGGCCACCACATGGGCGTAACGGTTGTGGAAAAATCGGTAACAACTGGTCAAGATTTACAAGTCTTAAATGACTAAAGGTACGTCACCAATTCAACAACCCGGAACGAGATCGAATCACAGCAGATTGCGATTGAACTCAGATAGAGTTCAATCGCACCCATAGGACAAAACGTGACACTCTTGACCCCTATCAACTATGGTTATGATTCATTAACCCCCCTTTGTAGAACCCCGGAAATTCAAGTTCACTATACTATGAATAGTGCCAGTGAAAGGTGCCCTTGTATGGTATGTGTGAAGGCCTAAGGCCTCCCATTGTGTTCTTGATATTATGATTAGTCAATTGAGGGTTTTAGGTACATGGTTTGAGTCGTAAAAAGAGAGTGTAAAGATACTCTAAGTAAGTGAAATCAATGGTACAAATACCTAAGTGTTTCAATGGGTTGTTGGTGAATAGTGCTAGTGCATGAGGTATAGAGAGGCCGGAGCCTCTCATGCATGTCGGTGTGAATTTAATGATCATTGAGGTGGGTTAAAGACTTATGGAGAATGATTTATGAGGTGTGAGTAGGGTGTTGGACACAAGGGGAAAAGAGTGAAAACACTCGAGGTATTCTAGGTGTCGAAAAGGTATGTTTCGGCATTTACCTCAACTTTAAAGGGCTCTAGTTTAGTCATCATTGCTCAGAATTGAGTGATTACTGAATTTTTGGAAAGTTATTAGAACCCTCTTCAAGGTTCCTGTTGATCACTTTCCCTAATTTTGAGTCGGGATTGAGTCAAAAGTGGGATTCCCAAAATCGGGTCGGCTGTAAATTTGGGCTGTTGCAACCCATTGCAGACCAGTCATCTTTAGGGGAATTTTTGTTCATGAATAAAGAAGAATTAGAATTTTTTCAAAACATGAAAGTTGTTCCTCTTCGAAAGAAGAATCCAACGCAAGTTGAATCGTCAAAATCGGAGCACCGAGTCAAAAGTTATGGCCAAAATACTGAAGTGCATTCTGCAGCACCAGTCAAGACCGAGAGATCGTCCACTACCGGTAGATCGGTCATAAGCACCGATCGATCGGTCCACTACCGGTAGATCGGTCATCTATCGGTCCTACGCGATTTTCAGAAAAAATTTTAGGGGTTTTTTGGTCTTTTGGCCACTCCACTCTTATTTTTAAGGGTTGGCTCGAGCCAAGGGTGTTCATAAACACCCTTAGCCATATTTTGAGAGGGAGTGAGAGAGGAGAGAAGGGGTTTTCACCCTAGGGCATCAACTTGAGAAAATCAAGGGGTTTTGGAACCCATGACCATCTCAAAAGCTTGGATCTCTCAAATCCAACCTCAAGCACATGTGGAGTCCCATTCCAAGCAAGGGCAGCGTTCTCCACAGCATTTTTCAAGGGTTTTCTTCTCTTCTTCGAGGTTAGTACACCCTACTAACTTTCCCTAGCGATAATCTAGGCTTTTTATGTGAAATGTGATTCATATTAGTAGGTTTCCTTCCTTGTAAAATGTATCATTCTAATAATTATAAACAAGAAAAGGAAAAAGGATATGGATGTGTGGATGGGAGATTGATTGAGGCGATGGGATACCGAATGTATGATGTGTGGTATGTGTGGTTTGTATGATGGAAAGATGGAGGATGGGCATTTTACCAATAATGAACTCACTTTGATTATTGGATGGAAAATATGCACTAAAAATAAGAAGATGAACTATAGAGGAACATTGCATGTGATGTGTTTGACAAAATGCCTAAACTATGAAATAATGATTTGAAGGAAGAAAAAGGGAAATAGGCCTTATACATGTATTCTCATGAATGATGAATGGATTTAAATACCATGTTGATTACTCAAATTCTCATATGCATATATTGTGAATTGAATGGTGATGTCATACCTCTCTTATTATCCTTATTCCATGGTTGTCACGATTGACACGTACACGAGCACGCATGATAGCATGAACCGAGATTTCAAGAGCATGTGCATATAATAACCAACAAGAAAATATTGCATGTCAAGGAGGTTGGTAGCCCAGGGACATTCGGGTACTAGCCTCTGGCTCACAAGAAAACCCCTAAAACACATATTGTCAAGGAGGTTGGTAGCCCAAGGACATTCGGGTACTAGCATCTGGCTCACAAGAAAACCCCTAAAACACATATTGTCAAGGAGGTTGGTAGCCCAGGGACATTCGGGTACTAGCCTCTGGCTCACAAGAAAACCATATATCAAGGAGGTTGGTAGCCCAGGGACATTCGGGTACTAGCCTCTGGCTCACAAGAAAACCATACATATCAAGGAGGTTGGCAGCCCAGGGAGATTCGGGTGCTAGCCTCTGACTCACAAGTTACAAGATGCAAGGTTACAAGATGATGACAAGACATTCATACATGCACGCATACATGATTTTTACAATGCATACCGAGACATGGAAACGGGTTTTCAACCATGAGTTTTGTCGGCGTTTTTGCATTCATGCACATCAAGATGATAATATTGCTCCATGTTTAATATTGTTTGATTCTATGATCTTACTATTGCCTGGAATTGATGATTGGTATTGTACTACTCCTTGCGTGTTTATTATTGTTATGGATAGCTAGAAGCTTATACTCACTGAGTATTCCATGCTCAGCCATACTTTCATGTCGGCAGGTACTGAGGGAGCCCTCGACCCAGAGCCTTGGGTCGAGGAAGAGTATATCGAGGAGAGAGAGCCGTCTATCCCACTTCAGTCTCAGGCGGACCAAGACCTTGACGTGTGGCCGTACCTCGACTACTGTTGAGGGGAGAGTATGAGAGAGTGCTTATGTATTTTGACATTTTGATAGGTGGGCCTGTCCACCTTAGACTTAGACATGTTGTATATATGTTAACTTGGAATACTATTTTGGAAATCTTAGAAGAAAAGAAAAAGTTAGTTTACGCTTCCGCATTTATGTTTAGCTTCCGCGCTCTGATTATCATTGTTTAGTACTTTAATTATCTTGTTCATGACAGGATGGTTTGGCAGGTACGTATAGTCACGCCTAAAGTATCCCTAAACTCCTGGGGGGTATTTTGGGGCACGACACCCTTAAGGTTCATCAATCTAATCTTAGTTTTTAGAAAAAAGTATTAAAAAAAAATTAACTCTAATTGAGAATTTTTAATCATTGGGTTTAATATTTAAAAAAAAAAACAAAAACAAGGTTAGATTGTTGAACCTAAACATTATTGAATCTTATTCACTGTTAATAGGGACACATGTTGACTTGTGGGTGCAATTGATATCCCTGAGTTCAATTGCAATAGGCGATAATTCGGTCTTAGGCGTAAGAATGTTCCATCTTGTTCTCTCATTCTCTCCCCATTAAGGAAACCCTAAGAGGGTAGTTTGTAATCTCGGTCTGTAAGTCGGCCGTTCTCTGATCTTAGCTTTGATACAGCTAGAGATCTCTCTGGGCTTTCATCCCTTTGCCCCTATATCCCTTTTCTCTTTGCTCAATTGATTCTGTCCCTTTGGGTTTAACCGAGTGGGATGGAGGATGATGATAATTCCTTAATAGCTTCTTTCCGGGAGAAAATGGCTATCCCTAAGATGAAAGGGGCGGTAGAGATTATGGGGGAACTTCTTGAAGAAGGTTGTCTGGACTGCCGTTTTAGTATCATTGGCAAGTTTGCCACTGATTGAAATCAAAATGGACATGTTGCAACCTGCACCACAGTTAAGGCCTGGAAGACTAAGGTGGAAGCTAGGGTTCAGGAGCTCAAGAACAATTGTTTTCTTTTCAAGTTTGCTGAGGAACGGGATGTTTTAAAAGTTCTTTACCATCAGCCCTGGAGCTTCGATGGTCACCTGCTTGTGATGAGCTGCTGGACGCCGAAAATGGAGGCTGAGGATTTTGTGCAGACCATGGTGCCCTTTTGGGTTCAAATTCATGATCTCCCACCGGATCTTTGTACATACAGGATCATCCACCGTATTGCATCAGATTTGGAGAAGTTGATGAAGTTGACTTTCAGCAAGGCGGAGCACACCAAGGAAACTTCATTCGTGTTCGGGTTTACATTGATATATCTAAACCCCTTCAGAGTTGGTTACCAGTTATCCAAAAACCTTCCAACAAGTTCACTACCATTGAAATAAAGTATGAACGCTTGCCCATATTTTGCTATCACTGTGGGGTCATAGGCCATGCCGAGCGAAATTGCAAAAAATCTACTCTTTGCCCAGGGAGGATCGTGAAGCAAGAAAGCTACATAAGACTGAGTTTGGTCCGTAGGTCAAAGCTGAACTGAAACTTTTCCGGCCAACTGAGAGGCAATTCAAAGATGAATTCATGAAGCTAGAGCTGAACACCAAAACCAAGACACTGGGTCTGCTGGTGGACATCAGAGTGGTAATACGATGGTTAGGGCAACCGGGGTAGATGGTGGTGAAGCTACGGGGATGGAACTTACTGAAATTGGGGTTATTAATGGCGGTCGAGCCAGTGAAGAAGATGAAAGTACCCTGGTGACAAGTGGCACAACGTCTCTGACACCGACAGACGGGATAAGACGTGATCGCCTCACTGGGCAGGTGTAGAGCCCCGGACCTTTTCACATTTAATGCATGACACTTTCGTTGTCATTTTTCCTTTAAAGAGGTATAATTAATAAATAAGGAAGAAATTGGAAATTCCGAAACGTCAGAAATGTTCCTTTTCGAAGTACGAACCCAACGCAAGTTAAATCGTCAAAATCGGACGAACGAGTCAAAAGATATGGCCAAAACAGTCTGGACCAGCAGGCAACCGATCGCTCGGTCCATAGAGCGATCGATCGGTAGCTATCAACTGGTCAAGATTTTTGTATGGGGAAATTTTCCAGAGAGATGATTTTTGGTCGAGAGCTCGGTCAACACAACGATCGCTCGGTAGGCAACCGATCGATCGGTCATTAACACCGATCGCTCGATATTCGCGTTTTTGCAGAAATTTCAGTAAGGGTATTATGGTCTTTTGGTCGGTTCACTCTTACCTTAAGAGTTTAACCCGAACCTTTAGGGCTTCATTTCGACACTTAGAGAGATTGAGAGATAAGAAGAGAGGAGAGGGCGATTCCTAAACCTAGGGTTTCCATTTTGGAGAGAAATCAAGGGGTTTGTGAACCCACACTCAACTCAAGCCCATTTTTCTTCAAGATCAAGGCACAAGCTCGTGAGGAGCATCTTCTCAAGCTAGGGCAGCAACTCACGGTCGTTTTTGGAAGGGGTTTCTTCCTCATTTCTTCAAGGTCGGTACTTCTTGCTACCCTCCTAGCTATAGCTCCTCTTTTCCTTTAATTCTCTTTGTTTCCTTCCTTTGTACATGTGTTATGAGTTTGGAAGTGTGAACGTGGTGTATGGAGATGAAATAGGCGATTGGATGCCAATGGTTGTGTTGTGATGATTGAAACGGGGGAGGGCATTGTATCCATAATAAACACACATTTATGATGTGAGTAAACTCACCTAGAAAAGCATGATTTAGGTTTAAATGAATAATGAATAATGAACACACCATGTTTGATGAAATGCCAAGGTGAATAAAGTGAGTTGTAAATTAGGAAATGCATGCCTCATAAATTATGGATATTGCTAGGGCCTATGATAGTGTGTTTTCTTGCTTTCCCTAAATGATGTGAATATTACATTGCTCAATCATTGATGTTATATGTGTTGTAAATTACCCAAATGTCATATTTAAATTTAAATGCAAGTATGTACACGATTCCCACGAGCACGGCATTCATGACATGATTGATCGAGGTTTTCAAGAACATGGTTAGAGGTGGGACATATCCTACGATATGTTTTACCTCGCTTTTCACAAGAAAACAAGAACCAACATTCCATGAGGGGTCTCCCCTCACTCACAAGTGCATATCATGAAGAATGGCCTCCCTTCCCTCGCAAGTACATACATATCATGAAGAAGGGTCTCCCTTCCCTCTCAAGTGCATTGCATAAAGAAGGGTCTCCCTTCCCTCTCAAGGCATCTCTCAAGCGCATCTCACAAGGATATCTCACAAGTGTATCTCACAAGTTACATGATCACAAGCAAGCACGCATGACATGCATGACATGACACGTACGACACGCTCGACAAGATCAAGCGAGACAAACACGACAAGCTTTCAAGTACGAAAAGATATTTCAAGCCAAGTCAAGTGCACGATGTTTTCAAAAGGTTTTATCGGCTTTCTACGAAATACAAGCATGATTATAAATTGCTTTACCTCTTTGTAGGATATGAATTGTTTCCGTCTAAAATATACGAATTGCTCCTGATTTATGTATTGTCATTTTTATGCTATGACGGTTGGTTAGTGCTTGGTACCCGCTGAGTATTCCATGCTCAGCCGTACTTCTTATGTCGGCAGGTTCTGAGGGAACTGCTGCTCCATTTGATGTTTGTGCTCCTGGTCCATGGGTGGAGGAGGAGTACGTCGAGGAGCCTTTGGAGGAACCTCCCGTAGAGGGTTATCACTAGGTGGTGTTAGATTCTGAGTGGATTAGCTGTGGGTGAGCATGAGTGATTATATCCATGTATTTTGGCCGGCATGTCCGCACTTTCTTTGTTTTGTTTTCTTTGTATTAAACTTGGACCATGTGTATATACTTAGAGGTTGTTAGACTTCCGCTGTGTTTTATAGTTATGTTTCCGCTGTCATCCTCTATTGTATATGCTCTGTGGGTTTTTGCAGGTTGGTTTGTCAAGCAAGTCATGTAAGCCATGATTAGTCGTCCAAAGTTCACTCTAACTCCTAGGGTGGGTTTTGGGTCGCGACAGCAGGCTCCTGACAGCCAGAGAACTCCAGCTCCAATGCCAAAACGCCATCTGACGAAAGTACGACCCACCTCTCTTCCTGCGCCCAATTCACCAATCTCCTCTTTTTCTCTTTTGGCAATGCCATCATTATCAACAAAAGCAACCCCTGAACGATATACTGATGAGAAGGATTCCGTTCCTCCTGATCCCCTAACGTCTGTCCCAGTTATGGGCCCCACCCTCTTTGTACATGGGCCTACTAGTGTAGGCAAAATTCAGCAGATTCGGACTATTATACCCAAAGCCCAGGATGAAACCCATACCCTTACTCTCTTGGCCCAAATAGACCACAACTTGACCCACACCAGTTCTCCAGCCAAAAACCTTTTTACCTCGGTGACTTCCAGCAGCCCACAAAAGAAAACACCTTCTAAACCCAAAAGGCCCAGGATAAGCCCATACACTAAATCAAAACCGAAGAATAGCCCAGCTTCTCCAACGGGGCTTCCTATTGAGTTGGAATCTACCTTATATATGGACAAGGATTGGCCTTGGATCCCAGTTAAGATATCTGAGGTTGAGACAGTGGAACTTGATAAGAAAGAAGTTTTGATGTATACTGATATTGAAAGGGTGGCTGTCCAGGACCAGCCACCCAATTCGCAATGAGCTTACTGTGTTGGAATTGTCAGGGAATGGGTCGATCCCTGACAATTCGACATTTGAGGGATTTGATCATTCGATATCGACCCAAGTTGGTTTATGTGATGGAAACAAAATGAAATGTTCAACTCTTGAAAAGTGGCTAGGAGAATCCAATTGAATCTCTTGGTGGTGGTGGAACCTGAAGGCCTCTCTGGGGGACTGGGGGTGTTTGGGAAGGCAGATGATCAAGTTCAAATTCTGTCTTCAAACAAAAATGTCATTGAGCTTAGTTGTCCAGCAATTCAGGGTCTCCCAGGATGGATCCTGTCTTTTGTTTATGGTCCGCCAATAGTTGTGGGGCGAAAAAGACTAGGGGACGAATTGGGTAGGGTGGGGGAATGTCATAACAGCCCGTGGGTGTGTGCGGGGGACTTTAATGATATCTTGGATATTGGTGAAAAGACGGGAGTTCAAATTCATGAAGACTATCAGATTGGGTCATTTGCCGATATGGTCTCAAAAGCTTCTTTGATGGATTTGGGTTTTCAGGGCCCCAAATTTACTTGGACTAATAGGAGAGCAGGAAGGGATTTTATACAGTGCCGACTGGATCGATTTTTTGCTAATATTGAGTGGAGAACTTTATTCCCTAATTCTGGAGTGCTGCATCTGGACGTGGTGGGTTTGATCATCATCCAATTATTCTTCTTTTGGACCATCAACCGCCGAAAATTCGCTCGTTTCGGTTTGAAGCAATGTGGACAAAGCATGAGGGTTGCCAGGAAGTTGTCCAGCGGGTTTGGGATCAAAGGTCACCAAGTTTTCACATGTTTCGTCTTTGTACAAAATTATTGCAATGTCGTCATGCTCTCTGCCATTGGAATAGACATACCTTTGGTTTCCTCCCTGACAGAATTAAAGGTCTTCAAAATCAATTGCAGGTTGTTCAAGCTTCTCCTTTCCGTGGTCATCTTTTACTTCGGGAAAAACAGCTTCAACAGGATCTCCAGGATGCCTATAAACAAGAAGAAATTATGTGGCATCAAAAATCCAGAGTTCAGTGGCTGAGATCAGGAGATCGCAATACCAAATTTTTTCATGACAACCATCAGTCGTCGAAATATAAATGCCATTCTGAGTCTCAAGCGTCCGGATGAAACTTGGGCTAGAAACTCAATGGAGATTGAACATATGGTGCTAGAACATTTCAATGCTCTCTATACTTCTACTAGTCCAGTTATTGAGCACTCGACCCTTGAAGGCCTGACTTTCCGAGTTTCGGAAGAAGAAAATCTATATCTGATGCGTGAGTATCTCCCTGAAGAAGTAAAGATAACTTGTTTCCAGATGGGCCCTCTGAAAGCTCCTGGACTCGATGGGATGCCAGCGATTTTCTATCCTCATCATTGGGAGACGGTTGGTGATCATCTTTGTCGTGCGGTGCTGAGTTTTCTTAATGGAGGTTTCCTTCTCAACCAGATGAATAGAACCTTTATCTCTCTTATTCCGAAGGTTCATGCTCCTGAGACAGTGGATCAATTCCGACCAATTAGTTTATGTAATGTTTGCTACAAAGTGGCTGCAAAAGTTTTGGCAAACCGATTGAAGATGGTTCTTGAGCCGCTAATAAATCAAGCTCAGTCAGCTTTTGTCCCGGACAGGAAAATTATGGATAATGTGCTTATTGCTCATGAGGCGTCTCATTTTATGAATCATCAAAGGAAGGGTACTCAGATTTTTCATGGCGGCAAAATTGGATATGTCCAAGGCGTATGACCGAGTTGAATGGGGTTTTCTTGAAGCGGTAATGTAGAAGATGGGTTTTTGCCCTAGATGGGTACAACTTATCCTCCAATGTATTTCCTCGGTCTCTTATCAAGTTTTAATCAATGGGGAACCAAAGGGTTGTATCCACCCTAGACGGGGTCTTCGGCAGGGAGATCCATTGTCGTCGTACCTCTTCATTTTATGCTCGGAAGCATTCTCGGCCATGATAGTGTCGGCGGAAAGGGCTCGGAAAATCTCAGGTATTCTTTTAGCTCGTCAAACTCCTATTCTAACCCATTTATTTTTTGCCAATGACAGTCTTATCTTCCTAAAAGCTGATTTAAATGAAGCTTCAAATTTGACAGATTTATTGGAAAAGTATAGTCACTTGTCTGACCAAGTTATAAATTTTACAAAGTCTATTATTTCTTTCAGCCGGAACAAGCCTTGGAGGTTCCGTAAGATACTCGCAACTCAGTTGCAAATGAGATGTTCTGATTCTAATGAGATGTACCTAGGTCTCCCCCACGGCATTGAACGCAAGAGATCTACCTACTTTGCTGATATTAAACGAAGGACTCATAAGAGAATGACAGGCTGGAAACAAAAATATCTCGCCCAGGCTGGGAGGGGTATTTTAATAAAATCAGTGGCCCAAGCTTTACCCAGTTATGCGATGAGTTGCTTTCTTCTCCCGGTTAAAGTCCTCAAAGAATTAAACTCTTCAGCGGCAAATTTTTGGTGGGGTCACAATGAGGGTGAGCATAAAATCCATTGGTTGAGTTGGCCAAAATTATGTTGTTCGAAGGGAAAGGGTGGAATGGGATTTCAGGACCTAGAGATGTTTCAATAAGGCCCTTCTAGCAAAGCATAGCTGGAATCTTCTTCATTCTCCAAACTCCCTGTTGGCAAAAAATTTTAAGGGTTTGTACTTTCCCCAAGGCTCTTTCCTTGAGGCCCAAATTGGGTATAGGGCTTCTAGGGGCTGGAGGAGCATATTGGTTGGCCGAGAGGTTCTTGTAAAGGGGATCCGTTGGCAAGTGGGGGATGGAAATTCCATTCGGATGTGGTCGGACCCTTGGATTCCTACTCTTGCCAACTTCAAAAATTTTTCCACAATCCAAGAAGGGGGAGAGGGTGACAGGGCGAGTTCCCTCATTGACATCCCAACGGGCTCGTGGCATATTCAAGTCTTGCATGATAGGCTCTCCAAAGTTGAAGTTCAAGCTATTCTTAAAATCTCTTTTAGTACTAGAGGGGCTTCTGATCTTATCATTTGGCATTACACAAAGTCAGGAATATTTTCGGTGAAGTCAACCTATCATATGCTAAATCATAAACAGAGAGTTCACTCTAGTTCCCCGGGACCTTCGGCACCTTTGGTTAGTGCAACAGTATGGAAAAACTTGTGGAAAATTCCTCTCCCCCCAAAACTACAACACCTAGTGTGGAGGGGCTGCTTAAATTCTCTTCCTGTGGCAGGCAATCTTATCAAGCGCCGGGTCCCTGTTGACCCTCTCTGTCCTCTTTGCCTTCAAGAAGTTGAAACAACCACTCACCTGTTTCTCCTGTGTTCCTATGCCAGAACAGTTTGGTTCGGATTATCTATTCCTTGGCCGAGGGAGTCTGGTGTAATGCAAGACTTTGCAAAGTGGTGGATCTATTGGTCTTTGGATCCAAATTTCTGTTCTGAAAATTATAGAATGGCTGTCTCTAATTCCTCCGCTCTATGGGCTATATGGTTTGCTCGAAATGAATGGGTATTTTCTCATAAAAGGATAGGCCCCCGTAGCACAGTGGATTGGGCAAAAAATTTGGCTGAAGAGATACTTCATCAGGATATCTCTAGAAGGATGCCCAGAGTTAGTCTGGAAGATCTTAGTAGCCTGTCTGACTCTTTCCAATGGAGGTGCCCGGGTGTGGGTTTTCTGAAAATAAAATGTGATGGCACTTTCTTGGGGAATGTTGGAGCTGCTGGGATTGGAATTGTGGTTCATGACCACTCTGGGGTTGTTATTCTTCGATTCTCCAAGCTTTTCCATGCAAGTTCGCCTCTCATGGTTGAAGCGTTCGCTATAAAAGCCAGTCTGGAGTTCGCTATAAAAGCCAGTTTTGACTTTTGACTATTTTGACAAATTTGTGGCTATTTATTTTGGGGGAAATGCCTAAAATAGGTTCCGTACATATTTTTTTAAAAAAAACTCTATATAGACTCCCGCATACACTAATTTTTTTGACTTTTGACTATTTTGATAAAGTTGTCTGTTTATTTAAGGGGGAAATGCCTAAAATAGATTCTAAACATATATTAAAAAAAACTTCAATATAGGCTCCCTTTTAAGGGATTTATTTTCGTAAGTCTCTGCACGTGTATGGGGGTGATACAGGTTCGGACTAAATACATCAACTGACGAAAATGCGCACACAAAGAGTAACACAGGAAGAAACAGTAAAAAAGAAGAAGAAAAAAAAGAGGAAAAAGAAGGGTGGAGGGAGGAGAAAGATGAAAAATAATTTTAATTTAATTTATTGTCAACTGTTTAAAAAAACATTAATTTAATAACAAATGATGACGAAAAAGTGCTCATAACAGAGGAGGAAGAAGAAGAAGAAAAAGTGCTCATAACAGAGGAGGAAGAAGAAGAAGAAGTGGGGTGGGGTGGAGGGAGGAGAAAGATAAATCATCATTTTTTTTTCGACCCTATTGTCTACCATTATAAAAACTACTTTAATATTCCATGCATTACTAACGCTATGTTGGAAAAAAAAATTAGATAATCTAAACTTTTTTGATATATCTAAAATTTTCGATATATCTAATTTTTTATTTCAATATATCAAGGTAAAAGTTAGATTTATCGCAATTTTGTATATCCCGACATATATACACTTTTTTTAATATCTAATTTTTTTTTCGATATATCCAAAAAAAATTTCTAATATATCTGAACTTTTTTTTTTATATATCTAATTTTTTTGATAATTTTAAACTTTGTTCGATATATCTAATTTTTTTCAATATATCTTGAATTTTTCGATATACCTAAACTTTTTTTTCAATATATCGAAATAAAAGTTAGATATATCAAAATTTTGTATATCCCGACATATCTAAACTGTATTCAATATATCTAAAAAAAAATTGATATATCTAAACTTTTTTCGATGTATTCAAATAAAGTTTACATGTAGAAAAAAATTTATATATCAATTTTTTTCGTTGTATAAAAAAATTCAAGAGAAAAGGTTTTAAAAAATGGAATAAATGTGGTTTAATATTCCCGTATTGAAAGTATATAATATTTTTCGTATTATACTTGATAAACAAAATGATTCACACTTTAATTCTCCATTTTCTTCCTTCTCCTCATTTTCTTCCTTCTTCAAGCTTCTTTATCTTCCTCTTTGTTCTTTTCTTCGTCTTCCTTCTGTGTAGAGAAGGGTATATTTTCCTAAAATAATTTAACCCTCCACTGAGAAGAGCCTTAAAAAAAATAAAACTTTAAGCAATAAACCTATTTTTATGGTTTTTTCAAAACTTAAGGCCCAAATAGGGCATTTTCCCTTTAATTTATCCGTTCTTGCGTTGATTTGTTCTTCAACTAGACCTAAGGTTCCCACAGCAAGCTAAATTCTGATTTTCCAACACGAGACTGCGTGCACTAAAAAAACAAGAGCTAGAGTTTAGAAATCAAGTCATGTGATGGGGAAATCATTATATTGAATTAGTGGGTCGCACGTGCAATGCACTTGAGAGAGGGGGGAGGAGGAGAGAGACTTGGAAGAGAAGAGAACCAAAAAGCTTTAGGGGCATTTGGGGTATAGAATAAATTGAGGACATTTTGGGTATATAAACTTGAGAAACATTTTAGAAATAAAGAAAATGAAATATATGGAAACTTAAGGAACATTTTGAATTAAAGAATTCGTGAGGGGCATTTTGGGTAAAGAAATTTGACTTGGAGACATTTTGGAAACTAAAAAATATTCAAAACATTTTAACTATAGAAAAATATTTGAGGACACTTGGGTATAGAAACCCGACTTAAGGGCATTTTGACAATACAAAACATTATGGACATTCTAGACATGAAAATAAAAAAATGTATTTTTAATAATAATGGGATATGATCCTGCCAGAACGGTTGTACTAGGAACCCGTTACCTGGTTGGTTCAACATCCGATCCGGTTACGAAACATTACTTTATATATTAATAAATGGCATTTTTACAATTAAATTAATAAATATAATAAACAGTAATTTTAGAATTAAGCTAAAATTTAATTAACCTTCTAAGTATCATTTTCTCTATATATTTGTTAAGGGCCATTTCAAAATTAAGTTTCAATAAAAAATTTTAAGTATTATTGTATTTATGTATGAGTAAAGGGTGATTTTAAAATTAGCTAAAATTCAATCCGCGATTTGAACCCATATGATTTGGAATTAAGTAAAATATATTCAACGTTTTGAACTCATATGAGTAAAAGGCAGTTTTTTTGGAATTAAGAAAAATTCAAACAATATTTAAAACCAGTGTTTTGAAAACCATACCGAACCGGCCGAACTAGTACAACCGGGTACCGATCAAGTCGATGGCTTCGAAAAGGCTAAAACCACCAAAATCAGAATCAATCAAAACCATCCAAAGAATCGGTGATAAAAACCAGTCAAAATCGGTAAAACAAAAAAGGGAGAAAAATAAATAATAAAATTTTATTAATAAAAGGAAACGGTCTAACCGATTAAACCAAAAACCGGCTATCCAATCGGTTGGATAGTCAGTCCGGTTATGAAAACATTGTTAAAAACCATATGAGTAAGAGAAATTTTAAAATTAGTTAAAATGTATTCAACGTTTTGAGAACATATGAGTAGATGGCAATTTGGGGATTAAGTAAAATTAAATCAACGATTTGAACACACCCATCCTCTTTATATAAGTACTAGAAGTACTAGTAGGTGGCACGTGTGATGCATGGGTGAGAGAAGAGAAGGGGAGAGAGATTGGAAAGAGGGAATCTTGTAATTACATTTTGGAAAAAAATTAAAGAATATTTTAAGGATAGAAACTTGAGGGATATTTTATATATAAAAAATTGTGAGGGACACGTTGGTTATAGAAATATGACGTATAGACGTTTTGAGAACCAAAAAGCTTTAGGGGCATTTTGGGTATAATAAAGAAATGGGACAGGCGGGGCCTTGGCGGAACATTCTTCTTTTGGAGCATTTTGTTAAGAGAGGGAGGAGTTCGGTTATGTCATTGAAATCGTCATGTGTCCCTTTTAACACTCCTTAACCGTGGTTAAGATTCACTCACCCCTAGGGTTCACCCATTTATCCTTAATTTCTAGAAAAAAAATTAAGAATTAATGAATTTTAATCAGGGTTTAATTTTCTAAAAGCCAATGCTAAGTTGGTGAACCCTAGGGGTGGGTGAATCTTAATCGTAGTAGGATTCCAGTTACGCCCTTGAGGTTGTCATGTTTCTCTTTTGACCCCCTTAACTATGGTTAAGATTCACCTACTCTTAGAGTTCACCCACATATCCTTGGTTTTTAGGAAAAACAAATTTTAACCTTAAGAGTTAATGAATTTTAACCAACATTTAAAAAAATAGGACGTAATCAGACTCTTAATTGATCATGAATTTGGAAAAAATAGGACGTTTTTAAGGAGGGCATATATAAGAAGATAAGATAAGGGAAATGGAAAACAGACCCCAGGACCAGCTTAGAAACAGACCCCAGGACCAGCTTAGAAGCTGACCCAGTGACCTCATTGGTCCAAGCTCCTTATTTATTACCTATCAATTGTGGTTAACTCCCTAGGGTTAAGCAATTTAACCATGGTTTTTAGAAAATCAAAAACAAAAATACTAATTTTAATTTAATTACACTTAATCATGGTTAAACAGAGGTTAAAAGGGACACGGGACACTTGGGTCAGCTTAGAAGAAGTGGAGGACTCATAAGATATTAAAAGGGGTAGTATTGGAATTTAGTAAAATATTAGTCACT
Source organism: Tetracentron sinense (assembly GCA_015143295.1). Classification (NCBI taxonomy): domain Eukaryota; kingdom Viridiplantae; phylum Streptophyta; class Magnoliopsida; order Trochodendrales; family Trochodendraceae; genus Tetracentron; species Tetracentron sinense. The sequence continues at coordinate 31,260,889 of CM026573.1, read as the reverse complement.
GTTTTTATCTTATCATTAGTAATAGAAGGGGCAGTATTGGAATTTAGCAAAAGAGATGTTTTTAACTTTGATTGCAAAAGGGCAAAATTGGAATTGGTGAATATTTTCGTGGACGTTTTGAACGGTGGAATCGGCATTATAATAGTAGAGATATAAGTAAAGTTATTGGATGATTATTACAATGATCCCAAGTGTTTTAAAAAAATAAAGATGAATTAATCCAAACCTAATAGATATGAGCAATGTCGTGATGACATGACATAATCTCATCACAATTTATTAGAATACTTCATATTATTTTTCAACACTCTCCAAAATCATGGGATCAAAATAAAAGAATTCTTAGATCAAAACGTTATGTAAAGCGTTGCCAGCACAGATGGGCTTTCCTCTCTTTATACTAAACTGTGATGCAAGTAGTTGAGAGAGACGGAGAGATATTCTGGTATCACACTTCACAAAGTTAAAGAATGACAAATGAGTAGGTAGAGGAAGAACATTTAACAACAATTGATGCTATTGTTTTGACCCCCCCCCCCCCCCTAGGTAGAGGAAGAACATTTAACAACAATTGATGCTATTGTTTTGAACCCCCCCCCCCCCCCCCCCAATAGTGGCTTTCACACTATCTCACTAGGTAGCCCTTTCCATTGCCTCAATGTTTTATGGAGGACAAAAATAAATGGAATACTAACCAATAGTCAATCTAGGCCTGGTCGCCCTAAAAATATCCGTATGAGTTATGCGATATTTGGGCTCGTTATTTATCACAACAACCATCCTGCAGAAGCATATAAAGCAAGCTAAATAGTGAACTGAAATTTTCTTTAATAACTTAACTGTATTTCAAGTGCAATTATTTACAATAACTGAATAGAAACCAAGACATGTACATGAAATCCTTAACTTGAGTTACCACTCAAGTGGTACGAATATTCTCAAAAATAAAAACTCAAAATACATGTCTCTCTCTCCCTCATTCCAACCCTAGGGCCACATGTCAAAACCCCTAACATCTGAATGACAATCCGAGCAAATTCCTATTCTCCATGACGTGCCTCAATAACCGAGTGGTGTACCTGCTGACATCAATAGGTACGGCTGAGTATGGAATACTCGGCGAGTACAAACTACTAGCTAACAATAGTAATAACAATAATATATCATGAATGGTACAGTTCATTATCACATATATATAATCAGAGTGCGGAAGCTAATACAATTTACAATTATACAATCTTGAACATCATACTTTAAATCATATTTTCAATTCATGCTTTACCCAAACACGTATTTTCCATTACCTTGTGAGTCTTATGAGTTCCTTACACGTCTTATGCATCTTGTGGTTACCGTACACATCTTATAAGATTCTTTATTTCACTTGTCTTATTTAGCTAGTACTCGAACTATAAAATAGACAGACATACTAGGATCTTGTCTTGCTTAACTAGTACCTGAATTATGAAATTAACGGACATACTAGGATCTTGTCTTGTTTAACTAGTATCCAAACTATGAAATAGATGGACATACTAGCGGCTTGTCTTGCTTTACTAATGTCTGGACCATAATGGAACGGAACACATTAGCATTTTGTCTTGTTTAACTAGCATCCGAACTATGAAATAGACGGACTGTAGAACTCCGAATCTTTATGGCATATATTAAAGCCTTAAGATTATTTTCTTGAGTTAAAAGTTGGATTTCCGAAGTTGGATCTATTGAAAATCCAGGCTGCTGAAACTCATTTCCAGACCTATGACTTTAGCTCCCATTTAGGTAATTAAAAACTCAGAAATTGGATTTTTATGAAACATCAAAGTTGTTCCTCTTTGAATGACGAGTCCAACGCAAGTTCAATCGTTAAAATCTGATAAACGAGTCAAAAGTTATAGCCGAAATACCAAAGTGAAAAAATCTAGAAATTTTTTGTCAAAGTTATAAACGATCGTAAATACCTTACGATTTTGTAAATCCTTAGTGTTGTAGTATGAATAGTGGGCCCCTCAATTTAAATTTCCCCCCCAAATTTTTTTGTCTTATATAATATAGTGGCCCCCCCAATTTTTTTTGTCATATATATAGTGGGCCCCCTAATGGAGTCCCCTTATGCCCTTGAGGTTGCAACTTGTCCCTATTGACACCTCTTAACTATGGTTAAAATTCACCCAATCTTAGGGTTCACCTACTTATCCTTGGTTTTTAGAAAAATATTTAAATAATTTTAACCTTAAGAGTTAGTGAATTTTAAACTAGGGTTCAAAAACAAATTTGATATTTTAAAAAAAAATCAAGGATAAGTGGGTGAATCTAAACCACAATTAAGGGGTATTAATAGAGAGTGGCGAGCTCAAAGACATTACCGGGGGGGGGGGAGGGGAATTCTCAAAATAAAAAAACTACCCAAAAAAAAAAATTTCAACCCTGAAATCAAAATATTTTTTTATACAGTAATAGAGACAACTTCAAGGGTAGCAATAATAGATACAAGACTTTTACCGCTGGGGGCACCACTAATAATCAACAAACCCGCCGCTAAATCATTTACCGGCAGCCATACCGACGCTAAATATCTTGACGCTAAAAGTTTTAGCGGCAGCCAGTGGTCACCACTATGGGGTGGATCATTAGCAGCAGTTCACAACCACGCCACTAATAACCTATTTGCAGCTAATTTTGTGAACATTTAGCGGGGGCACTGGCTGCCGCTAAATAATTCCCACAAGGGAAATTCCAGAAAATTGGCATGTAGTCTCTAAAACTTTAATCAGTTTTTTACAAAACATTTAGCGGCGGCCTGGCCCCACCACTACAAGTAATTTTTAAAAAAAAATTACTTAAATTTTCTTTAATTCTTGTTCATTAACCTGTGTATGAATAGACCCAAACAAGATATATAAAAAAACATCCAAATCAAAATGCACCTTATATTGCACCAATGTATAAAAGTCATGCATACATCAAAACTTTGTTTAATAAATTTCCAAGCCAACTGTTTATACAAAAATGATATAACATAATACAAATATAACTAAACATAAAAAAACCTCCATCTCCATCTCCATCTCATCATCAACCGCCTCCAGCAAAACAAAAAATGATAAAATATTAGATTATCTTTTAACAATTTCTGTAAACATATAATGAAAGAACATGAAAAGTATCTTAGGATTTAGATTATCTTTTAACAATGCATGTAAACAAATAATCAAAGAACATGGAAAATATCTTAGGATATAGTACTTTATTGCATCAAATATGATATAGCCTTAGTAACATTTGGAAGGAGTTTATTAGTCTATCAAAGATTAGTACTTCCACTGGAGGGATTGCTATTCTCTCATCCCAAGCAATTTATAAAGGAGTTGTTTCTTATGAACTTTAAATTGTCCTGCAGGTCAAATACTGTGCTAAAGCAGAAACAAAAAGTAAGAGGTATAATGTTTTCCCTGTTCAAGAAAAAATTGTGTCCTTAGGAAGCTTAGGTGAAACTGGTAAAAAGAGGTATAATTAGATTCTAATAAACAAATTCTATAAAACTATCTGTCAGTATCCCATGTTAATTACTTGTTATGATTTCTCTTACATTTCAGTCCATTATGGCACTATCCCTATGTAATGAATAGATACAAAAATCAATTTTTTTCCACAATCCACACAGAGTAAAGACTTTCATTTGACCAACTTCACTATGTCCATGCTAATGTCCTACACTACACCCATTTTGAAACTGGATAAGCATGGATATTTATATCATTCATTTCTATGGCATGAATCCTAGTCTTTCCTTGTTTATCAACCCTAGTGCCAAATTAAGGGAATATCATAAGTTATAATATGTGCAATCATTAGCAGGATGTAGTGTGTCAAAGAAAGACAAGTACATATTGTGAACCCAATCAGTCTAGTAAACCTGAAAATTAAGCTTAACTTAGATTCCAATAGCAATCAATGCTTTATTAAAGTTATCTCATCGATCAAGTTCGACCCAAGTATAAGAAATAAAATCAACTATAGGAATTGATTGATTAACTTAATTTTCATTGTCTTTAAGAAGGGATAGTCGTGGGAACCTTAACCATCTGGAGTTGATTTCTGTTACCGAGGAGAGAAATTTGATTAGGAAGAGAGAGATAGTTTGAAAACAACTCCAATTGTGCAACTGAGGCTTACCTCTGTCCCAGATTTTTTTTTTAAAAATGCCTCACAGGAGGTAATATAGCAGTGAGGCTTACAACTGTCCCTATTTCATGAGTGAATATAATTCGTGAAAAATAGATGTAAAGAATGGAAATTTCGTCTCACAAATGAGGGTGTTATTGTCAAAATACCCGCTCATAGTGTCATATAATATGTGGCCAGCTGTGGTTGGTTACACAACAAAACCGTGTGGTATTTTTACTCATGATCTGGGCTCCTATTGCAAAAATAAAATTTCAGACTGTTTCCCATTCCAGGAGGACTTCGCTACTCATATCAATCGACCAAGGGACTAGCTGTTTTAGGCCATAGATACTAACACAAAGGATCCATGTATTACTACTACCCAACCAATAATTTTCACCATTACATTAACTAACCTCAATAACTTCCCTACTACAATACATATCCTCTGAATCTTGTCTTTTCCATCTTCATCATCATGCTAAATCTATGTATGACCATGAATAATCCTATTAGTCTCAAGTTTAAACTAGAATGCTAACAGAGATCTAGAGCTTTAAGCAAACAAGCATCACCAGTCACCACTAACTATCATAGATAAAAGGCTACTGAGAGAGAGAATCTAAAACTATAAACAGCATGATCTGATTGTTAATTGTATCAACAGATCCTAATCTTCCATTCTAACTATCATTTTCAATCCGATTTCATAATTTTCTTCAACATATTTGAAGTTCAAATTGGAAGTTCATAAGGGTTGCTTCACAGCCCTAGATTATGAATTAAGCTCTTGCAACTCATCGCTCTCGTAAACCATTGTTGATATTAATATCAAAACTCAGAATTAAGCTTTATTGTAAAGTATTACCCTATTGATCCAAAAGTACCAAATCTGAATTTTCGGTAGCAAACTGCAATAGCCAAATCTAAATACCCCTCTATGTTTATCTGTTAATAACATTTCATTTTCTCACCCTTGAAAACCCAACCAGCAAAAAGTTTCAGGCCATACCAACAGAAAGTTTTGACCCCTGACTCCTGAAACAGTATCCGATGAACAAAAGTACTAAACACCAAATTTGTGCATAAAGATAATGAATACAGGCTACACCAAAAATCAGTGTTATGAAGATAGCAGATACAATCAATACACCATAATTCACTTTATAAAGCATCATGATCACCATCCAACTTTCTGCACATACCTCCATCAAATATTGCAAGTCTTGTTTCCAAAGTCCAAACTGATGACAAATTTTACTGTAAGGTATAATATGCCTACGTACCTTACTAACTTGGTGGGCTAGGTGAGGACTGAGGACCACTCACCTAAATTAATAAATTTGAGAGGGAATCCATTTAGAATAGCTCATTTTACTTGTTTATAATCTTCACATGGATGCCATATGAGCTTGTTCTGAATAAGCTCCAATTAAATTTAATTTAAAAACCGAAGTATTTCATATGCTTCACATTCTCTCTTTGTATTGGATGCTGATTCATGTTTCTACAATATGAGGGTGGCATTCTACATAACTTGGCTATAGAAAAGAAATAAGGAAGACATGCACTATCAACTAGGCTGTTTTTTTAGGAATTACTATCATTTGAGGAAGCCATTGGCACCGAGAGCAGAGGACCGTCAAAAGATGTCATCAAATGAATAAGAATTTAAATATTAAGGCTTTAAATATGAATAAGAGTTAGGGTCCAAGGATATCCATTGCTCTCCATTTTTAATTATATACACAGGGCAGATTTATAATTATTTTGAAAATCATTGCAAAACTGACATTGATGACCAGTACTGCTCAACAAGATCGGGTTCACTCCCAAGGTATTTTCCAGGCTCTTTCTTTAAGTTCGGGTTTACACAGGCTAAGCCCAAAGGGATACAAAATCCCTTGAGGTAAGAATCCTAAATCTATAACAGAAAAGCAAGCAAACAATCTCATCAAACACAGAGAACATTAAAATCCAAATCCAAATCCAGAAACACCAATCATAGACAAGAAAAACAGTTAAAGTAACACAATCGCATAATAACCCTTAAAGCCTAACCAAATCAACGCAATATAGAGATAGAACAATAAAATCAGGAACATCAGCTGGAAAAAAAAACACCCGATTCTACCATTTCCGAACCAGAAATAGATCTCACATTAAATAGAATAAAATAACTTCAAATCTTGTTCAAACACCCGATCAAACTAAATAGAATAAACAGATCTCAACATCTCAAAATCCAAGCTTTCTCCCAAGAGATAAAAACAGATATTGGTGATCACGGTCATTGAAAAAAGAAGGGAATAGATATACCTTGAGAGCTCGTTGAAAAACGAAGAAAAAAATCTAGATGTCCAATCGTTGAGAGCACAAATCGATTTTAACGAGAGATCGCCGATCGTTCAATGCAGTAAATAAAGATGGCCGATCGTTGCCGGAGAACGCAGAGAGATGTAGTCTTGTAGAACCCTTGAACGCAGAGAGAGGAAATCGTTGCCAAAGAACCCTAGAGAGGAGATGGTACTCTTCGTTTGGAGGGAGAGAGAGAGAGAGAGAGGGGAGAGAGAGAGAGGGAGGGGAGGAATATTTATTCCCGCAGAGAACCATAAGTATTTCGCGCGAGAGAAATTCATTATTGGCCACCATTAAGAATTTGTGCTTATGAGCTTGAGTGAAAATTGTAGCGGCGGCCACGAATGGCCGCCGCTATATGCTATATCCAAGACCCCCACCAAAACTCCCGCGCCAATTTTCGTGTTCCATTATTATATAGTGTCGGCCACATATGACCGCTGCTATATGTACCTTTTAGTGGCTACTTAATGTGGCCGCCGCTAAAGGTTTGCCACTAAAAATTGTTTTTCTTGTAGTGACAACTTCATGTGGATCTAACACAACTCTAACAACGGAGTATTCCTATGTACTTGGGTTCATTTGAGTCTGTAATTCTCTCTTTTTTCTTATGAGTATTGGATGAATTGGACAATTTGTATATATTATATTCATCTCTTATTATGATACATCGTCACCAGCGCGTTCTTTTTCTTCATTCAAAATGCATCTCTTATGTCAACTAATTTATTTTTTTGTATTTTTTTATTCTTAGTGTGTATTTATGTTTAATTTAACATATCCTAAAGTTTTAATAAAATATTCCGTATTTTTCACATTCTTTCTCAATGTTCCCCACAAACAGCAAAAAATCCTCCATATTGAATATATTTTGTGATATTTTCCATTTTGAGTTGCGATATTTCCTGTGAAAATGAAATTTAAAACCTTGTCATCCATTCATTGTAAAGTTTGTGGTTATGTACTTCGACAATAACTTAGTATACATTCAAAGCCGGGATGAGCATATAAATCACCTCAGGCAAGTGATCAAGGTTCGACAAGAGAAGCTATACATCCATCTCCAGGTATGTAGATTTCCATCAAATCGAAGGGTTTCTTGGAATTTATTGATCATTTAAGGGTGTCAAGGTAGAACCAAAGAAAGTGGAAGCCATTACTGATTGGTCGATACCATCTAGTATCACAGAAGTACATAGCTTCCATGGATTTGTACATTTTATCGATGGTTTGTGAAGAATTTTAGCACCATTATGGCTTCAAGAACAAAGTTCTAGGAAGGAGCATTTCAAATAACCAAAGTTACAATAGTCTTTGAGGATATCAAGGTTCAAATGACTAAAGCTCCAATATTACGGTTACAGGTTACCAAACTTCAACTAAGTATTTGAAGTGGTTGCAACGCATATGATGAAGGGTTATGGGAGTTCTTAGTCGTGATGGACTATCACACCCCAAAATCCCCCCTAAGAGAATGTGAGATCTTTGGCACATGACTTACTTATCATATCATCTTGTTAGTATCAATAAAGGCATACTAAATTATAGACCTGAAAATTTCTTCAATGGAATAACATTTAATACCTCAACTGAACATCAATTAAAATCTGTTATTAAATTGAACATACATAATCTGAATCATCCTAGTGATTCTCAACAATCCATTAAATCAAAACATAAATCTCTAATAAGTCCATTACAATCTCTCTGGAATTTAAACAATTTTTAATAAACTAAAATAATAGTAAAACCATTCATCGAAATCTCGTTCCTCTTTGGGATGATCACTTACAAAATCTTCCTTACGTACTCCTCTTCAACTTAAGCCTCCTGGGCACAATTATCAAATCTCGAACATGCCGACAACAAAAGTTATCGGCTAAGTAACAAGTTACTCCGCGTATATAACAATTCATAGTAAACAATATCATAATGATAACATGCATACAAGTAAAGTTCAATTACAATTCACATACATAAATCAGAGTGCGGAAACATCTTTTCTTTTCAATTATTTCTTGTGCTCACTTGTAAGTGTCTTTCTTACTTATTTTGTTTTTTTCTTTTTTTCTTACTTTTTTTTCTTCCTTTCTTTTTTTTCTTCCTTTCTTACTTTTCTTCAATTCTTACTTTTTTCCCTTTCTTACTTTTCTTTGAGATCTTTCTTGAAGCCAGATAATTAGTACCATTGGAAACTTATCTTGAAGTCAGGCACTAGCATCTTTTGAGATCTTTCTTTTCTTACTTTTTCTTTGATATCTTTCTTGGAGCCAGATAATTAATACCTTTGGAAACTTATCTTGAAGCCAGGCACTAGCATCTTTTGAGATCTTTCTTTTCTTACTTTTTCTTTGATATCTTTCTTGAAGCCAAATAACTAGAACCCTTCGAAACTTATCTTGAAGCCAGGCACTAGCATCTTTTGAGATCTTTCTTTTCTTACTTTTTCTTTGATATCTTTCTTGCAGCCAGATAACTAGTACCCATGGAAACTTATCTTGAAATTAGGCATTAGCATCTTTGTTACTTAGACTTGAAGCCAGATATAACATACCCTTGCATAACTTATACTTGAAGCCAGGCATGATATACCATCGATGAGCTTAGACTTGAAGTTGGGTACGATATACCATTGGTTACTTTGTTCGTATCCATTATTTATGAGAAAACTCGTTCATGCAATCTTATTTATGTCTCTTTCTTGTATTTATTATCGCATCGTGCGTATGTATATAACATTGTTGTGATTGAAAACAGTAATATATCATCGGTTAAATTTCACTCTCGATCATAGGTCGAGGGCATCGAGAATCCATCATAGCAATTCACATCATCATGATAAAATCCTAAAGCTACCAAAACCCTAACCAAAACTTATTTGCCCGAATGCATATTACCCATGCAGCAATTCATATCTTACATCCAATATCGATCATCGTGCATATAAATTCTATAGATTATAATTTAAACATCAATAAATCAGGGTTCTTACAATAACAATAATAACATAAGTTCATGAATCTTACTTCCATAGATCAGGCATCATCATGGTTCTTCGGTCGTTAAAACTCATAATGGGTCATTCATCATACATTGGTTTCAAGTAATTCATACATAAAGTAGTAATCATAAAATCCTCACTTATACAAAAATATAGAAATCATCCTTTCAACATAGTATCATTCAAACCAATCTCCAGCATACATCCATTCTACTACATACATTCACATATCTCTATAATCTCCTTTCCCTTTATTCTTGTATAAAATATAATATTCATAGGGTTATTCACATCCTAGTTAGGTTATTCACATCCTACTTTAACAATTCTTAAGAAATAATGCACAAGGGATGTTAGAAATTCATAGATCTCATTTGTATTTAAGTTCTTACTTGAATTTATCCTTTCATATCTTACTTTGGATTAATATTCATGAAATTGAGAATTAGGGTTATTATTTACGTTATTCACATCTTAATCATGTTCTTTACATAGATCTTATCATTAGATTCATACTTTAGATTAGTAGTTATAAAATTGAGAACTAGGGTAAGTTATTTACCTCTCTTGATCGCTTCCCTACGATCTTACGCTTGCGAATGGGGCTCGATCTAAATCCTCAGGACTCTTTCCTTTTTTTATTGAATCCTTGAAATCTCTAGGCTTTTCCCTTTTTGAATCTTTAATAAAATACTATTCTCTCTCTTTAGATCTCTTAAAAAGCTCTATTTTAGGTTTAAGAGGCCCTTGGAAACCTAATTCACGAGTTAAGGAGGTATTTATAGAGTTGGGAACCTTAGAGAAGGTAAAAAGGGTCGAAAATCACGTTTCCCAGGAAAATTTCCCGTTCTGGGCGATCAATCGCACCCCTAATTTTTTTTTGACATAGAACTATCTTCGGTATTTTGCCCGTAACTTTTGACTCGGTTATCGGACTTTGGACAATTCAACTTGCGTTGGACTCGAAATTCAAATGAGAACAATTTCTTATCTAATAGACAAGTCCCAATTTTATGTTCTTAGAAGTCAAAATATCTCATAAAGTTGAATGAATGAGAGAGAGGATCTCAAAACTGTAACGACCCGGAATTTTAATATAATAAAATTATGTGTTTATGGGTCCTTAATGAAGGTTAATTAGTTAATTATTTGATAAATTAATAAGAAGGGGATTTTGCTCAGGGATGAAGTGCACCGAGGAAATCTCAGTATCATTTGGCGAAAATCGCACACAATGTGTTGGTCGACTGCCGGGACACACCCCTACCGTATCGGTTCCGTCAAGTATCATTTCGCAGGACCGCGGGGCCATTATGTATGATAAAATTGAGAAAAATAGGAAATTTCCATATTTCCAGAAATTAAGTGGGACCCAATATCTGTTGGAGATCCTAATAGAAATCCGTACGGTTAGCACTAATGTGTGTCGGTCGGCCGTGGGGACTAATGTCTGTCGTCACGGCAGTTAGTTATCTCAAACGAAGAAGCGACAGCGTGTTTTGTGTCCGAAATCAGAAAATTAGTGGGTTTTGTAATTTTCTTCCGGACTAAAGTGCAGTCGTCAAAACTCAGTATTTTTCCCCGAAATTTTTATAGTAGGTGTCGGACTGCTCCAAGTTCGGTCACCTAAAGTTTCGTCAAAATCGGAGGTCATTACGTAGGATTACGGATGCCGTATATGAGAGAAAATACGGAATAATAGTCAAATGGTCAACCCGTTGACTTGGTCAACGGGGACCATTAATGGTGGTCATGTGCATGGCACATGACCCTTGCATTATAAATAGGGGGCAGCCCCTTTTATTATCACGTTTTTGCAACAGTGGGATTCTGCCACAGCATATTGTAGAGAGAGAAAGGAAGAGAGAGAAAGAGAAGAGAGAAAGAAGAGAGAAGTGGGTCCTTGAGGTTTTTCGACGTCCCCGACGCGTTGGCGGAGTCCGATTTTCTCTCCGGCGTCTCGTTTTGCGTGTAGAGAGAGAGAAAAAGGTAGAGAGAGAAAGTGGAGAGAGAAAGTTGCATGCGCTCTATCCCGAGGTTGATCGTCGTTGGGAACGCGTTGGTGACATCCGTTTTTGCCTACGAGGCCTCGAAACGCGTGAAACAGTAAAACCTCTCTTTTCTTCACTTTTTCCGCTTATTTTGCTATATTATTTCATGTGATGTATATGCATGTCTTTTAACATGAATGAAAAAGGGGCAGAGACCCCTATGTGATGTTGTGATTTTATGTGGTCCCTCAGGAAGCCCAGATCGGGTCCCGGGTAAATTGTATCGCCACTCTAGGGTGACGAAAAGTTGTTTTGCATGTCTTGTAAGGCTATGGAGACATCCATTAGCTTGAACACGTTCCCTAACGGGACGGTGTGTTACCGGAGTTGGTTCACGGGCGCGAGGCCCAAGTATTTCAGTTAATCAAGCGAGGCTTGGGTTAACTGGGGTTAACCTGTGGTTAGAAAATCTAACCAGGGTTCAGTATAGTCCGTGGTTCCTCTTTGACTAGGTCAGGAGAGACGGTGCCCAGTAAGGCTCAGGGTTCCTCCGTGACTGATAGTCGGGAGATGTCGGTCTGTTTGTCTAGGTCGTCCGTGGTGCCTCTTGGACTAGGTCAGGAGTGGCGGTGTCCTGCATGGCCCGTGGTTCCTCCGTGACTGGTAGTCAAGAGATGTCGGAGTCCTAGGGAGTTTAAAGTAGCTAAACATCAGATAGTGTATAGTCCGGGGTTCCTCTCTGGGTGGGTTAGAAGATGTCGGCACCGTGTCTATCGTGGTCCCTTCTTGGTGGAAAGTAAGGAGATGTCGGCATTGGTATAGATGTCGGGGTTCCTCCGTAGACTAGCCAGAAGATGACGGTAGGCAGGTTGGTCGGGGTTCCTTCATAACTGATACCCAGGGCGATGGCGGCGAATACACGGTAGATGTGGCCAGTCAATTGAATGGAAAAATATTCTTATTGGGTGAATGCCCATGTTGTGTGTGTAAGCTTCGGATACGAAGTGGTCTGAGTTGGTATACTCAGAGTTGGTGTATTTGTTTGAGTTGGTGGACTCATAATTCAGGTATGGCAAATCATCGATTCCGGTGAGTTGCGGTTGGTATAACCCAAGGTTTTGTCATGTTCGTGTGACAGCCGGACAGCGGTGGTATTGAGTTAATGACCCAATGTATTGGTTTTATGATTTAGAGACTTTTAAGTAACATTTTGGTGGGCTGTAGGCCCATTAAATGAGTCCTAGGACTCGAAATGAAACATGATTGATGATCAACCTATATTTGTAATTATATACAATTCATAACTGAACCTCATAATTAGAAAAGTACTGTGAGTCGGGAACCTCTGTTAGGGTGACGTCAACCCTAATGCCCTTTGGTCCACAATTATTATATACTGTTCTATTTTACGTAACATCAAATTGAAACTGGGGTGGC